>DWTO01005727.1:0-10522 GCA_018244755.1 Jemadia pseudognetus
GAAACGTGGGAGTGGTTCTGCATTCCTCTGCCTACCTCTTCGGGGATTACAGGCGTGAAGTTACTTTTTTTATTATAACTTCATTGAAATTTGTATGAATATTTTCTTTATTATAGTCCATCAAAAGGTTAGTGGCGTTCTTTTTTATTTCGCCAAAAATACAAAATTCGTCGATTTCGCCAAAAATAATAATTCCTATCAATCAGTTTTTTTAAATGTTCAGAATAAACTTGATTACATTGAATGTTAAATCAAACCATTTAAACAGGTTATATTCGATCAGAATATCTTTTTGCTGTCTACTTGTGTTTACGTATAATAAAAATCAGGTTTTCTGAAGCACGGATGTATCTAAAAAAACATTTACGTATTTCTGTTTAATGATTTTGAGTCGCACCTCTTTCCAAAATGTGTGTTTTAAAATTAAATATCACTTGCTATATCGGTGAAGAAAAACATTGATAGGAAATAGCACACCTTGGGTAGGTACATAGAAAAAAGTTCTCCTAATGCGTGCGAAGCCAGTTAACTCGAACTTAATGCGGCCAACCCGACTATAGCCTTTTCGCTCTCATGCGGAGCCGGGATTCTTGTTCCAACAGTGAAACAATAAAAAGATCGGAAAAAACACAGACACACACCAACACACTCATTATTGTGTTTGCCTATTATTAGCATAATCATTGTTATCCATTGTCATCTTTAACTACCCATTCCTTTTCAAAATAAAAAAGATAACTTACCAATGTTACCGACGCTTCCGAATCCAATATGAATTCGACATTTGTACCCGCTGGTACTGTTTTTCGTATATAAACCAGGTATTGATTCTCTTCGCCCGGCGCTAAGCCAGGTTCATACGAAATTGTTATATCTTCCGTATCATTGCAGGGATACAGTGCCACTAATGGGTTTCCGACCACGAACCATGAATCTTCACTTTTGACATGGGCGATCGTCATCGCCAGGAAAAATAATGAAATCAACATTCTATATAATTTCATGTGGATTTTGTCTTTATTGCACTATATCTACATATATAGTGCCTGCCAATTACGTTTTACTGAGATGTTTTTTGGGATAGCCCGACAATTATTGGCTCTGTACAAGAACTTTCTTCTATATTCCCGCTAATTATAGAGGAGGCGAGGGTGAGAGACTCCTATTGGCGGGAGCTCATGAAGAAGGACCTCGAATATGTCCTAAACTGGTTTAATTGACCCAAAACAAACTTTTGGAAGGTAAATTTGTTCTTACCTTGATACTCTTATTTCACATATTCATATTAACACACACGAAACGTAAGTTTTCATTGAACGATTTTAATACGACTAAACACGTACAACCACATCGAACGAATGTGTACGGTTTTTGCAGCCTGTTTTTGCACTTCGGTACAAATAAGAATAATGCCACAGGTGTTAAAAAAATAGGACATTTTAACAAATATCCGTTTAATAAGTACAGGATGAAACGGATTTTATTTATAGAAAAGTAGTATTAAGCATGTAATCCTCGAAGAGGTAGGCAGAGGAGTGTAGTATACTCCTACGTTTCACCAGTTACCCTACGTCCCACTGTGGAATAGGTGATGAGCTTATTGCCATGCATCGGGCATGTATCCAAACTCCAAGCTACTACTAGAAAATGTAAATTAGAAAAATTTTGTAGTGCCCGACCCGTGAATTGTACCCAGGACCTCCCGATCGGCAGTCACACTCGCAAGCTACACGACCAACAAAGCAGTCTCAATCAATTTACTCAAAAATAAAATTAATTCTTAAATCAAATTAAAATGAAATATTTTAATAATAATATAATAAATATAGCATATTTTAATAATAATATAAAGAATAATAGCAATTTATCCCTATAATCAACATTTAAATTCATTTCAAATAACGTTCCATCAAGTTAGTGTCAATGAATATGAATTAGTTTATAGACTTTTTTCCAGAAAACACAAAATTTCCTTATTCAAAGTCCCTAATCACGTTCTAATTTTATTGTAAGCATTACCAGAATGTTTAAGTACTGAAAACGTTTAAAGAATTTAACAAACACAAGGGCAACTAGGGCGCTGGATTAACGGAAAGCCTCTATTATTATTTTTTACCCTCACGCCAGGTCCCTTACCGGGTGAACAGAGAGTACCTAATATTGTTTTTGAATTTAATTAGCAGTTGTATTGTGTATCGCGGTGTGGCTCGCTCTGGCTAATCCTAGCTACATTACCTGACCGCCTATGGGCAGCAGAGTAGGCGGTGCCAGAAGCTGTGCTCTGCGATCCCTAACCCGCCACCCTGACTTGGAGATTATGAGCGTAACCCATCAGAGGATGTCTATGGGTGATGACGATGTCGATGATGATATTTTCTATTGATCATATGAATGTTACTTTTAACTTAAATAATCTTACATTCATTATTATTTACTAGCACGACTCCCCAACTTTATTTATACTACCTCCAGGAACAAAATTGATCTACAAAATTTTTCCTTAGGACCCCTGTAAAATTACTATTTGCTAGGATTTCATCGCGAATGTTCGTACATTCGACTTACCCGTGTAAGTCACTGTACTGATACATAAAATAAAATTTTATGATTTGAATTGTAACTGTATGTAATCTTCTAACGAAATAATACGAAGATATTTCTATCAATGTAGAAGCAAATGTGGGTAGTTTAAAAAACCCAAAAATGTAAATGTGGGTGTACATGTATATATTTTATAAATTTCTGAGGGTAGATGGACGGCTCATAGGCTTTAAGGATTGGCAAACATCCAGGAACATGTCAACTGCATAACGCTAGCCGTAGTGGGCAATAGATGGATATTGTCACACTTACGAGTATATCAAAATATTGCTAGTACAGAAACGAATACAGCAGTTGCTCGTACAGCAGCTGGATCGGTGGATTAGTCACCAATAATAGACTTGGTTATTACCAGCTGCAGCACAATAGACTTGGCCTAACCACTAGTTGGACATGGAATGTGTAGGTATGAAGATACAATACAGTAAGTACACTTATTCTTTATTGTGTAGACTATGGGCATTACCCCTCAGGAGAGATCTATATCCAACAGTGGATTGATTCACTGCAATAGGCTGATGATGAACCAAAGGGAGGACACGCAAAAGATTGATATGAAGATACGTCTTTAAATTATTGTCAATTTTTATTGTTATCAATAAAGTTATTATTACTACGGCACACCAGTTATGTCCAGGTAAGCAGAGAGTAGCGAGTGGGAAGCACCTTTGTTCTTGCTCACTTCGAGTTTTTTATCAGTTACCATCGAGTTCGCGGGCACTAGTAGTAGCAACCAACCTTCCTTCATCCCGTGATAAAGTGCGGGACATAAAACTCTCATAATGAGTCCTCTGTCAGGCACAAGCACGCAATTTATCCAGTGCCGGATATTTCTAAAATAATATTATTATTTCCCCGTGATTTCTTCATCTCCTCATTCCGCTCTTTTGATTTAACGTAATTTAAACGTATTTAATAATCCGTCCAAATTTTGAGTAATCGGCCATTCTTTTACGATTTTCCGTTTCTTTCTAGAGTATTATAATCTTGACACTGCTGGTCACGCATCTCCTTTCAGAATGAAATTCGTTAACGCCGTAGCCTGCCATGTTGGAAAATACCCAATTTTAAAATTTAATACGCCTTATATAACACTAATGAGTTCCTAAACCGATCGATTTACACACAATTTTTTCATTCACCATTACATCAAATGATGTTTTAATATTAAATAAGGCATGCAATTTTGTAAAAGAAGTGGAATTACCAAATAATAAGACTATAATAATTGATGTATCCATAAACAGTTTAGATACAAACCGCTGAGAGATTTACAAAGATTATTAAAGTCTAAAGTATGCATATTTTAAGATTTAATCGCGCATAAATGTAAGTCAACAAAAAGTATCAATAGAGAAAGATCGAAGCAATACTCACATATAACTTAAACGATCGGCTCTATCTTATAAATAGGGGTCATAAAAGTGGAAGCAATAAGTGATCATCGGAGCGGCAGAGATTGTTTGACCGATTGCGGATCTCTGATGTAGTCAAGCATGGAAATATGGAGGCAACTTCTATAGATTAATTCCTTTTTTCTTATAGGACTTTACGAAAAGAAAAAGCTTTTCAACACACCTCTTCAACTGAACTTTAGTATCTGGTTATTCATTAAAAGTCATCCTTAAGGATTACTTTTACTCAATTGTATTCATGTAAAGACCTGCCATACCTCAGAGTTCTTTATAATGTTCTCTAAGGCTTGTCAAGTCTATCAACCCTTACTTAGCCACAGTAGCAGACAATACGATAATGTATGTTAAATTTAAAATCTAATAATAATAGTGACTAGTGATCTCCATATTAAATAGCAAATGTCTGTAAACTCATCGCTCTCGAAGAATACGACTGAGCGCCGCTAGATATGTATACGACTATTCAAATGAGAGAGACTTACGCTTTGACTCTGCACCTTTCATTAGGAATTCCTGTACTTTGTACTGAGCTATTGAGGTTTGATGGAGTTATATGTCGCGTAGATGTCCTATTTTATTCTTAAATAATTCCTAATATGATTTAATTATATACAGGATTAATTCACGTTCTTTCGGGAAGGTTCGAGCAGTTTCAGACCTATTTTATTATGCATATCTTATTCACGGGCTCCCGCCCTTCGCAGCGAGGTTAATATAACAATTTCGTTGGTCGTGTTGATTGCAAGCCCGACTGCCGATTCGGAGGTCCTGGGTTCAAGTCCCGAGTATACGATTAATAGGTTTTCTAATTTACAGTTGCACGAACGAATCTTTCGAATATTTCTCATTCGCAACAGCTAATGGTGACTTAATTGGTCTTAATTGACTTAACTGGTTAAAAAAAACAAGTGTTGGTCTTTTCGGCGCCTGAGTTTATAAAAAAAAACCAATGTCCACCCAAAAAATGTCAGCTCCACATCCTTGGTCTAACATCCTTGGTCCACTAGAGTTACATTCTCCTCATTAAACCACTCTATAATCAAGATAGTTTTCCCGCAGTAGTTTCAAGTTGGCTAATTTATGGTTCCGATTTCTGTGCTTTTTCCTTTTACCAAAGATTTATATAACGTACATAAGTTACGGCCACGATCTGGTTTTTGTTCTCGGTAACCTCTGTTCAGAATTATATCGGAGAAATCTTTATAGACAGGATGGTGGGAATTTTTAAATGAAAATTTTCGTATCATTCAAATGTTTTACTTAATCTATGTTATTGTTCTATTTTGTCTTTATGTTATAAAAAGTAACACGTAATATTGCGCTTGTATTTCTCCGAAGAGGTAGGTAGAAGTATGTAGTACATCCTCAAGTGTCACTGGATATATATGTTCCACAATGGAATAGGGGATGATATTATTGCCCTACACTGGGCACAAGTCCTGACTCCGAGCCACTCCTATGAATATACAGTTAAAAAAAAATATCCGACGTATTACCTTTCAGTAGTCGAGCAGGCTACCACTTCGGCAACGAGACAGTTTTAAAATAACAATACTCTTTTATCATTATCGCTAACAATTTTATCATTTCAATGATAACCAACGGATGGTATTGAGAATATTAAGTGTTAAGAGCATAGTTCACCTCACTAGCCAATTGGGTAATAATGAACTTTACACAACTGCCCTCCGAACAGGTGGGATGACGATCTGCGAAAGGCTGCAGGCAGAAGCTGGATGCGGTAAGCCGAAGACAGGGCGCGGTGGCTCTCTTTGTGGGAGGCCTATCCTGGTCCAGCAATGGACTGAGATAGGATGATGATGATGAACTTTATACCTCCGAGTGTTATAGCGTTCTATAAGATATGTGGGATTTCGGCAATCTTTGTTCACCCTTATAGTGAGTGATATTTATTCTTAGAGCACACATGAAGAGTGAACTTTAGAACTGCATAGCAGCTGACCATGATGTACAGTCGGTTTATAGTTTCGATGCAATTATGTCAACCGCATACTAACATAATCGAAACTGTAATTTTTCAACTGAAATCCCAAGCACAGCTTTTTACCTGCAAAGCAACAACCCAAACTGCAATTTTAAAGTATTGAGAAATAAAACAGATTGGGAGCTGTATCGCTTCACAAGACGAGTTATCAATGGCCCTGTACAGTTTCCGAATTAGGGTCAATATGTTCTATACAAAGACCCTAAACGTATTACCACATGGAAGATAAAAGTCTTCGGGACGGTTTCTCCATTCGACCGGGGCGCCAAAAGATTTCCAATCCGCTGATCCACGTCTAAGTTTGTCCTTGGAACAACGAAACTACAGGAATTGTTCACTGAGTCCCACTGGTTCGACTAATTGTTCCTCTTGCTACACTTGCTGCGAATTTAAAATCCGTCATTCAAGGAGATTTCCATGGGATTTGACATACTTTTATTTGATTCAAAAATCTCATACGATCTCATAACGGTTGTTGATGTCTGAAATCTTCATCGTTATGACAATCCTCACAATTATTATTATCATCTCACTGACTGCCTCGTTGGTCGTGTTGTGTGCAACCGTTATTGTCGATCGAAAGGTCTTGGATACAAATTCCGGGTCGGGCACTATTCCCAACTTAGATTTTCTAGTAGTGGCTTAGAGATTGGATATGTGTCCGATGTATGGCAATAGGCTCACTACCATGACCTTAAATCAACATTACTAACATTGAACAATAACTGTTTAAATGAGACAACCTGAAGAAAATAGTAAACAAGTTGACAGATTGAATAAACCTCTCATCTATTTTAACGCGTACTATAAAAAGGACGCGCGGTCAAGAACCCTCGGGAGCTGTAACAATGTTCACGAAACCCCGAAACAAGCTTATTTAAAGATACAGCGTGTAACTTTTCCAATTTTTCTGTTCAATACATACATATGTATATACGACTTTCGAACTGGAAAATAAAATATTCTTCGGATACATTGTTTTTTGTTCTCAGTTATTTTTATCTCAAATGTGTTAGTGTTTTGAGTACGACGAAGCGCTGCCATTTGTCGAGCGATGCAATTTTTTGATATCACTTACGCATACCCTCTATTTTTTTTCTAAATCCCTACTTACTGATATTATAATGCGAAAGTAACTTCTATAAGTCTGTCTGTCTTTATGTCCTGAAGTCTTTTCTTCTTGCCTAAACCACTAAACCGATTTGGATGAAATTTTATTCACAGATACATGGTTTGAAATTCGAGAAAAAACATAGGATAATTTTAACGTAATGTCACGCTTGTTATCCCCGAAGAGGTATGCAGAGGAGTGTAGAACACTCCCACGTTTCACCGGTTACGTTTATGCACTTTAGAAGATATACATAATAAACATACATATCCTCACGCCAGGTCCCTTGCGGGGTAGGTACCTACCTACGTTGCAAGGGACCTACCTACCTATCTACCTAGGTAGGTAGGTCCCTTTAGAAGATATTATCTTTTATACAAAAATGAATTTCTATTTCCGCAATACACTCATCACGCATGAACGGCTGGACCGATTTGGCTAATTTTGATTTTGAAATATATGTGGAAGTTATAAATATATGTGCTAGCGTATGCTTGGTCTGTGTCGCCGCCCACAGCCTCAACACTGCTCAGTCTGCCAGCTGATCCATGCCCAACAGTAGAACGATTAAAAGAATTATGTCTATGATGATAGAAGTGTAATTATCCTTTTTATTTCGTTCTGGCATAATTGAACATTCTTAAGGAACGTTCTTAATATTGCTTCGAAGTGTACTATGGCATTTTTTCTATAAATTCTTAGTAAAGTTATAAGGTAAAGATGGCAATATTACTTTTTAAAGTTAATTGTAATACTTGTCTCAAGGATTCAGGTGTCTCTAAGCGTTTTTTGGAGGTTGAAGTAGTAATTATGCCTTTTGTATATAAACAGGCGTGATATTACGTTTCAATTACATAAATATTCCTGCTTTCTATTTAACCGCTGTTATAGTATCAGCAAATTAGATTGGCAACATTATCAGCATTTTACGTTGGACTCACCTCTGTCACTTGCCATGACTTTAAATCACCGACTACCCACTTATAATTTTGAAAATGTAATCAGAATTGGAATTGGTTGATACTTTTCAGGTTCCTTAAGATGTAGGCACAGAGCACCAAGTGCTCTGAAATATTCCTATTTTTGCAGACCTTACTTTCGTTTTCTACATTAATCAATCTCTTCACTCCTACCCTTAATATTATTAACAATTGTATTGTTTCAGCGGTGGCCTTGTGTGTATAAACGTACCTTCAGATGAAATAGCATGAAATCTGTCAGCGCTCACGTCGCCTTAATGACGTCACGTCGCTAGGACATCTAGAGGGCCAAACTTATGAACAGTAATCCTCTACTCCGGGAAACCGACGAATTTACTGAGAAATTTATTTGAAAAATTCTCACTGCAAAACGTGCGGCGCGTGTTTAAGGCGTCCTTTGGACAGAACGCCCTTAAGTTTTTGACTACGCAACGTCCGCTTTACACTCGGTGAACTGATTGCAACCTTCTAAGAAACATTTTCAGGTCATAATTCATAGCTATTATACTATATTCTACGAATTATAAAAATTCAATCAGTGTGTTAGTTTCTGATTTCGTTTTATTTCTATTAAAAGTTGTACCTAGTACCAGTAAAGACGACTTAACAACACCAGACTCGAGCTAATAAGAGAATGAATACTTTTAAAACAATATTCGGTAATTACAACTACATTCATGTAACATGACCATTGCTTGTTATGTTAATTTGGTTAGTTTACATGTGTGTGTTAAATGGGCAATGTATGCTTTGTGTTTGGAGTTATCAATATAATTGTGGATTTTGTGTTAATACGACGAAAATTTTTAGCATACCGTCACGTTAGGTCCCTTACAGAGTACGCAGAGTGCAACGAGTAACAGATCTCTATCATTGACCTTATGTGCTTCTGCAAGTCTTCTTCATGTCCATCCAGATTGTTTATCTGTTTCATTTATTCCATTCATGTTAGAAAAATAAATAAATGAATATAAACTGACAAATGGCTTTAAAACCAATATTCTAAGCTAACAGCTTCTTAACTGGTTGCCAAGATAATAGGATTACAAGCTTACACCGTTCCCAACTACGAATCGTGGTCGAAACAAAATAAGCAACCGTTACTGGCCGCAAGCCAAATAGGGAAGGGAGTTCCTATTTATCAATGCTTAATCGGATCACGAAAAGCATACCCCGATTAGTATTTACAATCCTTGCACGGTGTATAGTAAATGATTACTCAATTTAAAAAGTACCGGACGGAGAATCCCTGGTTTCATCGTCATCATTATTAACTCTTACCCCACTGTTGAACACTGTTTTCCTCCAATATAAGTTTTAAGGTCATAATTTGTCAAGTTGGGAAAATGCGCATTAGCAGGTGTTGAACGTTTGAGTGTAGGGTTTGAGTGAGTTCGGATATGTAAGCTTCTTTGCGATGTTTTAATATATTGATTTAGCAAGTGATGTTTAATATGAAGTGTATATTTTGAAAAACTATAACATCACGCCTGTGTTCCCCAAAGAGGTAGGCAGAGGAGTGTAGTGCACTACCACGTTGTAACAGTTACGTTTACGTCCCGCTATGGAATAGGCGGTCAGCCGGTAAGCTTATTGCTTACACCGGATGCAACCCGGATTCCGAGCCACTACTAGGAATTTCATATTAGAAAACCCACTAGCACCAGATCCGGGTATTAAAAATAGAACTTATCCATTAACAGTCGCGTTCGCAACTGTTGCAATGGACCAATGAGGCAGTCCTATTAATATAAATATTTTTATATGTATCAGAACAACTAATTGTGCCCATCACATACCTAAGTACTAGTCTTGGAAGGGCTCAGCAATCAGTCTCCGTTTATCATCTAACGACAGGTCAGTCAATGGACTCTTAATCAGTTGTTGACGTAAAATATATATATCGATATAAAATGTATTTTCTGTGTCATTGGATTTTTATACACTACATTTATCAACATAAAGACAAGGAGATAAATTATTTTGTATCTCAGACAACGTATATCCTTACTAATATTATAAATGCGAAAGTAACTTTGTGTGTCTGTCTGTCTGTCTCTTCTTCTTGCCTAAGCCACGAAACCGATTTGGATGAAATTTTATACACAGATAGTATGAAACCCAAGAAAAAATATAGGATAGTTTTAATCCTCCACATCCCACAGGAACGGGATATATAAAGATTACTGTTGAACAATCTTGACAAACTGCGCCACCTGCTGGAAGCCAGAAGAACTAGAAGACAACCGGTTGTCATGACAATGGTAGTTGTCATGACAACCGGGCTGTTGACATCAAATTGGATGAAATAAGAGAAAATATAAATAACAAATAGTAATTGAATATTTATTAATATTAATGTTGATGGATAAAATATGTATTACGATATAATAAAATATTATGATATAGA
>DWTO01005728.1:0-10522 GCA_018244755.1 Jemadia pseudognetus
CATTTAGATTTTCTAGTAGTGGTTCGGAGTCTGGATATGTGCCCGATGCATGGCGATGGATTCACCGCCTATTCCATAGTGGGACGTAAACGTAAGCAGTGAAATGTGGGAGTGTTCTGCATTCCTCTGCCCACCTCTTCGCGGATTACGGGCGTGAAATTACGAGGGTAAAATGTTTGAGTTGGACTGAACTCATGAATTTAGATTTAGAGGCCAACTGCTTTCAAATAAATGTTTTGTAATGGAAATATTGTTGCGTCGTTTCGGAAGTATGTAACTGTCGTACAGGTACAGTCCAATTAGTGCAGTATAAACTATCGACGTTCTAACATTAAGTCAAAGAATAACTATGGTTGTTACAATACAATTAAAAGACGAATCCTTTTTCTATAATACATTAATTTCAGTTTTACTATGAGTAGTTGAACGCTAGCGCCATCTTTGGTTGTATCGCGAAACTGTTTTAAATTGTTCAGGCGGGTTAGTTTAGGTAGATGTTACAAGATGGCGCCTTGTTAGTATGATAATTCTTCGGCCTCTTGATAGATGGCGACACAATATGTGAAAATAAATTTCTTTTATTTTTCCCTTAGTCCTCAACTAGATACGTATTAAAAACGCAAAAGTAACCTTCTCCCTGTTTCCTATGCTGTGATGGCTTTACAATAGAAACAATATTAACGAAATACTAATAGCCAAAATTTTAAGAAAAAATACAGTCGGCATAGGTATTTACATCCTTAATAAGTTCTCATGGGCTCGTAGACTGTTCCAAAAAACTTTAAAGTTTTTTAAACAATAATCTGCCCCGTCAGTAAGGTGGCTGCAGTGCAAGCGCGACTGCTGAGTGAGAGGTCCCACGTTCGATCACCGAGACGAGTACTATTGGGTTTTCTAGCTTGGAGTTTCTAGTAGTAGCCTGGAGTCTGGATACGTGCCCGGTGTATGGCAATAGGTTCGTCACCTATTACATGGTGTGACTTAAAAGTAACTGGTGAAACGTAGGAGTATACTACATTCTACTGCCTTCCTATCGGGGAGATAAGACGTTAAACGTTGCTTAAGAAATATTTGTTGTAAATTTATGTTTTAGTCAGAAAAAATCACAGCCCAAATTTATAAACAAAAGAGTAATAGTTTATAACTACGTAATTTTGATAAAATAAAATCTCTTCCTGTGCGACTTGTGGGTTACTTTGACCTTCCTTTAAAGGAAAGAACTCAAAGTTGTTAGTTGTTGTTAAAAGTTGTTAGGCTTTATTTAATTACAATTAAAATTTTGCATTTGCAATTATAATATTATAATAATATCTCGGGACGTCATGTAGAGGATCGTTTTTAGCACAACTCTGTTTTTTATTTACCTACAAACCTTGACCGACACAGCTCATTCTCATAGATTGTCTTAAATCAATCATAACAAATTCAGCTTATAGTGTCACGATTGTTTATAATAAATATAGAGGTATTATTTGTAATCAAGAATATCAAACTAAAACTCGATTAAAAGAGATTTGATTTACATTACGTGTTCGTTTCAAGGCGCGAAAAGAAGAATTGTATTGAGAGAAGCCGCAAATTGTTTTGGGTTTTCGGAAGGTTAGTTGAGGGATGGAGTTTTGGAGATTAATCGATGATGACATGATTCTTGTCAACTAAAACCTAATATTAATAAACGTAATTTAAGAAGTTAAGTTAAATGAGTTGTTAGGTAATTTACGAGTACAGAAGACTTGATAAAAAAGTGTTTAATTTGAATTAATGTAGGTGTGCTGTTGAGGTTATTACATTAATGATATCCTCCACACTAAACGAAGTCGAAAATAATCGAAAAGGTAACCGATTGCAACATGCAAAAACATTTTGTCATTTTATTCCATTTTTATTGTAAACAGTGGATATTTTATTCAATGTGCTGTGTGTATGAACATGACTTTTGCTACATCCTGCCAACAAGCTTTTTATGCACGTTATCTAGCCGGCAAATTGACGACATCTTCCTTAAGCTAATGGCCCGAGCGCGGCCATTAGCGCTTAAATTAGATATCTTGTCTATGGATCGTAACAGCGGCTCCGAAGTATTAGCGACGCTAATCTACTGCTTGCTCATTGGAGTTAGAACGTTTACTTTTCATACACATTTATCATTAGACAAATATATCGAATCGTATTTTCTCTTTATGTAACTACATACTTAGGTGTTTTTCAATTAGGTACTTTAAACTTAATTGACATTGTCAGGTTGGTTACTGTCCGTTTTATATTATTACGTCAGACCAAGTCCCTTACAGGGTAGGCAGTCATTACTGACAGGTTCTGCATAATTAGTCGCTCATCAATTTAGAAAATTTAGATCATACTTGTTATATTCTTTTCAATGACAACAGAAAACAATATGTCTGTTGTTGGTTTTGTCCAGTATTTGTTTTATAGCAATATAATGATAGTTCTGTTACCGCTTGAGCGTCTGACTCAATGTTTGTATTAGATTTAATTTGATTGTATCAAATTACCGATGTCAGTTCAATTTAGTTGATTTAATATAAATTTAGCAAAAGCATCGCATGCAACATATCTAAGAGATCGTTTTACACGCAACACAAAGCATGACCAACAACCGGAAAGGACACATAGAGGCAGGGGAATCGAATTTGATTACGGTGAAACGGGCGTAAAATAAAAAAACGACGCTCATCTTCGCATTCTGTAATATCAAGACGCGTTGGTTGTGTAAAACTGACTGCTTTTTGTTCACTGGATCTTGTTTAATATTTTTTTCTCGTTGAAGACGTATCAAGCGCTTTATCCTGTAGGAGGCTGTTTTGGGCGCGGCAGCTGGACGGAGGGGGGCGCGTGCGCATGTCTCGCAGGTGACGTCACCGGGGCCGCCGGTAAAAACTCCGTGAACTCAACCAGTCAAGGCCTTTAGGACTCCTGTTTTTATATCTTATTGTAGTTATATTATTGTTAAATATTTTGATTCCAGTCATTTTAAGTCAACACAGACAGATAAACATATTATTATCATGTCTTCTTCGATATAAAACCAATAGTTCTAGTTTGTATAAGTTGTTGAGACCAATCTTGGTATGGATAATAGGCAAATAAATTCCCATAATACTCAATTATATATTATAAACAGAAAGTTGTATAAAGCGTTTATGACGTATTTAAAAATGCTGTTGTTGTTGTTCTCAAAGGTGAGAGCCGTTACACATCTGATGTATTGAAATGAGATCCGAAGATTGGTTGTTCTTTTGTACATCAACTTCTCAATAAATCACTCCATTTTATTCTAATAAATTTAACGGCATGTATTTTATATATGACTCAGAATTAGAATGCCAGCTCATTCCTAGAAATATTTCCAGATGGCTCCGGTATCTACGCTTAGTTTTTTGCCTCGCTTTAGATGTTCGAACTGATTATTTTCTAAGGAGTTGTTAATCTGACGTAGCAGGCCGCCGTTGCAAGGATTTTTGTCCCTTTTGTTTTGTTGTTCGAATGCTTGCACCACTATGAAACAGGAGCATTTTGTGAAACACTTAAGATTGGAACAATGAAATGTATTCCAAATAGTATGGAAATGAAAAAAAATATGAAAATATTATTACGACAAACTATGTAAACGATATGAGATGCTGAGGACATTGACATTCGTTGTAAGTAGGTAGGTATTTACTGCGTTCTCATCGTTTAGAATAATTTAGTTATTATAGTTACGAATTAAATGTAGTACCTACTGCAAGATTGTGCCTTAACTGTAACAGGTACAAAATAACATTAATCTGTAGGTTACTTATAATTTTTGAGTGGCAATATTAAAAAAATACTGAAATTGTTGTCTAAGAGCCATTTCTTCATTACAGGTCACAGTTTGGGGGAACAACACAGTAGCGGAAGTTGTGTGTGAGCCTCTGCAAGAAGCCGGAGCGGTCGTCGCAGGCCTACCGTCAGGACCCCTGTCCCCGCCCCAGGTGCTTCTACTCGCCGAGCCGCTACCACCACCACTGGCGTTAACTGCTCCACCAACTGCTCTGCTGTTCCTCGGGGGGTCGAAAGCCCCTGTAGAACCCAGAGCTCCTGCAGCCGCATTGGAAGGCGAAGTTCTTGTCGTAGAATACGAACCTCCACAATGGGATGGCAAGGACTTGGAAGTTTTTCTAGCATGGGAGAAAATTTATGGTGAGTAGCTATGCACGTACACTGATAGCCTAAGTGCCCTGAGGGGATCTTGTAATGTTAATCGCGTCGCATCGCTTTGGCCACGCTGCTGCCCGCAGGCGGCCAGAGGACAGAGCGTGCTGAGCCGCGACCGGCTTGAGTACCTAAAAATGACTAACACAAAAAATCATAATGAATAAACTTAGATTACACAAAGGTACCAGATTGTTCCAATAACTTGTAACATAAATGACATGACAGTCTCATACTCGTAGTTCCAGTGGCTGCACGCGCGACTGCTGGTCGCCAGCTCCTGGGTTCTAATCCTGGGTCGAGCAATATATTGGACTTTTAATTGGTCACCCCCATCACATGGCGACATTTGTGGTGGATCACATTAGAAATTTTACTAAATCTAGCGTGGACACAAAACATACATTTATACTTGGGTTATTTCTGTCATCTTTCACACACACCATCACCATGCTATTGTCAGTTTTGAATTACATTATTACATCAGGGGTAGATCCCTTGAGGGATAGGCAGGGAGCTATTAGAGACAAACATCTCTATCCTTACAGACCTGAAGTGCTTCTTTAACATTCCTTATTCAAAACGCATTCTATAAGCATCAGCTGTATATCGTTTTTGTCTCGAAGCGCCGGGTGACAAGGCGCCCGGGAATTTCGTATAGCACTCGACCGCACTTGAGCAGTGAAATGTTATTTAGCTATTTTTACCACGGCTCTTGGTTATATCGTAGCTACGTCCAATGTTCGCGGATGAGTTACGCGGCGGGCGGCGTACGCGCGCCACTATAAGTATTACAAGCGCTACTTTGTATTCAGTGCTCCGTTCATACGACGATGTTTGTAGAAAGCTGTTTGGCAATAACGAGCCGCGTACTCACGCCATTGTCCGGTAATCTTTCGCAGAACTACACACACTGGCTGGTGCTGGCTACCGGTGCGAGATTGATTTAACGACGCAATCAATCATTTCGTAATAATAAAAGTGCAATACCGTACATCACATCGTGTATAACAATACCTAACCGTGATTTGAATTGTAACGATTTCCTCATGCATAATTGAAATCTTAAATATGGAAGAAATACGTCGGATCTATTCGTAATACATATTGAATTGGAAGAATATGCTGTCTGCCTACACCGTAATAAATGTGGCGTTAAAGATGATATAAATAAAAATATGCGCTTTAAACTGAGATTTTAATAAGATCCGCGGTTATTGTTAGAGAAAAGGAATGTAATATTATTGAAATTAATCCTTTATGGTAATATATCAAACGAGTAGAGTCCCATCACTAAACATACGAGTGTACGCGATACGCGACGCTAATACTAGGAGATGTGCCCACCGTGACTGCCATATTGATATGAGGCCTATACTTTATAGGATTACATTCATACTCCTTATACTTTCAGTATTGGACCAGCGGAGCCACTAAGGAAAGTATTTAGAAAAACGGCTTTCGGCGTGTCTTTTCACTCACATATGACTCGATATTCGTATACTTACTACATAGAAAAAAATAATCAGCCCACAGTTTTTAATCAACTTGTTTCAATGCATGAAGTTAAAAAAAACAAAGCCTTTTATTTACATCCGTATGAACAACTACCAATAATGAAACATAAAAATCCATAAAATACTACACACAAGAAATACCTGGAACAGAAAAAGAAACCATTTTAAAAAGCGATACAATTTATTGAATCCGAAACTTACAAAAATAAAAAACTTTTATGCTGATTTTACGTGCTGTAACTTAGAAGTAGAAAGCGCCATTTTTAATTACTTTCTTTAATGGTTCGACTTACAAACAGTACAAACAGTGTTGGAACAATGAACATGTGTACACTTTTTTCTCTTGTGGCAATGCTGAATGTTTAGAAGTTAATATTGCTTATATTGCGATCATTATTTGCAATATATTATAATATTGTTTTAAATTTTAAATCATTTATATACAACGCGAGCTGCCAACGCCTAGATACTCGATACTCGGTCATTCGATACTTGAACATCTTACTCATGCTTAACGAGTAGCGGTAGTAAATGGAGTACTCAGTGACGGTATCACATTTCAGCCCCCCCCCACCCCACCCTCCTTACATTGCTTTGGAGTTCGAATGCTTGACACAGATCTGTAACATTGCGAAATTATGCTGTTTTTCAGAATTAAAAATAGAAATGGATGATGAGTTCGACAATGTCAATGTTCGTCCTGATTTTATGAGGTCATTGTTGAGTAGCAAAGTAGATCAAATCTCAAACAATTCTTTAAAAAATATGCCTCCCTCCTCTTAAAATACCTTTTTAATTAAATTGTGTGTATATGGTAAGGTATATCCATAAATTAAAAAAAATGTTTAATATTATTGTTTAACGTATACTTTTTTATTGTTACAGCTACAACGCTATTTTCTGCAATAGAATTGTATGGGAAGCCCTTATTAAGAGCTGCTGTGATCACCAAAGAGGAATATCACCTACTATTTAACTATCTCGAATCAGTATCAGAGGCCAGCGAGGCGCTCACAGAACGCATGAGAAAGTACATAGACTCAGGCTTGTTGTCTAGTAATAGTGAACAAGACAACGTTGATTGTAATCCTCTAGATCATGAAGAAGATCTCGTAGTCGAAGACCGTGTCGATCAAACAAAAAGTATCTTGACGGAATTGATCCAAGAAGGAGTGTTAACGCAACACGACATTGACTCATCATCAGAAATAACAACTTCAGAGCCCAACCATCAAACATCAGCGAACCGCAAGATAGACGATGACAATAGATCGAGTGTTTCTTCGGTAGGCGGCTGTCTCCGTAAATTAATTGTCGATACCCCGGTAGATAGCAGTGAATCAGTAGTTGACAGTTCAATCGTTGAGAGTAACGGCAACGTAACTACTGTGACAATTAGAACTGGCGGACAATGTTGTGCGGACCATAGAATATCAGCTGATGCCACAGATAACGTTTGGTCCAACGTCAGGTGGGACTTTCTGAACCCAGCCGATTTCGGATACGATCAGGTTCCCAATGTAAAGAGAAGCCGGTCCGATTCGGCCATTACTCCGGTGGCGAGGCGCCGCCACGACGATCACGAGATATATGAAAGTTTAAGGGACGAGGAAAGAGACTCGTGCGGCAGCATGACGCCGTACGAATCCATTGAAGATTTGTACGATTGCATCAAGAACGGGGGCTACAACAATTCAGCGGCAGAAGAGACTTCGCCTTCGACTGAATGCACATCTGAAGCTCAATATCCCGATTACTATGAGAAATCGATCGACACGCGTCAGAGTTCTGCCAGCAGCGAAAAAAGTGGCACCTCATCCGCTTTTCCATTTTCAAAATGCGGGTCGAGCGACTCCACCGGCGCGTACACATCTTGCGAGTCGGCGAGTGGAATTAGTACCTTCGCGACGAAGAGTGTCCCGGAGTCGTTACAGCTGCGGGAGCTGCCGCCGACGCCGGCCGACGGCGAGCCGAGCGAGAGCTCTATCCTCCTGAAGCAGCTGTTCATGGGCGAGCTGCTGGACGCGTACCGCGAGTACCTGGCGGCGTACCCGCTGGCGCGCGCGCTGCTGCGGCGGAAGGCGCGCCGCGACGAGCACTTCACGGCGCTGGCGGACATCCGACGAGGCGCCGCCAAATACACGATTTCCAATTACCTGGAACTTCCGGTAAGAGACTTTTACTTTCTAAATATGCTGCTTTAATACGCGTGGATATTTTATCTTGAAACTTAAATTGTGGTTACGACTTCATTCAACCATGTTACTCATAATAACCGTGGTGCATTAGACATAGTAATGTATATTAAACACTGTGTACTAGACGGTTTTAGAGATATTCTATAATTGGATACTAGAAATATTCTATTCCGTTCTGTAGCCGTTAAAAATTTTATATCATTCAACATAGATGTTACGAAAGCAGTGTGTGGTTACCGGGACGTCAGCTCCGCCGCGTGAGCTCCGCCGCGGTGCGCGCGCCATTCAATGCTAATGGGCCGGAAGAGTGCGTGGAACTCTCTCCTGCAATAATTACTCCATTGTCTCCTGGTACTTTACGTTTGATTCGACCTCAAAAATCCGGCCCTACGTCAGTAATATACCAAACTGTCTCAGATGAAAACCGTCACTTTGATGAACTTGGTTTCATGTTCACCTTCTGTGTAAAATTAACGTAAACTTATAAATTCTGTCTTACTATGAAATGTTTCGTGAGTCTTTATATACGTGATTATATGTATATGTATGGACTTAACTATGTATGTTCACGTATGTTTATGGAAACGGCGCAACTATGTAGTTTCGCTCCTATACGAGACCCTGCATCATGAGCTCCAACCGGATGCGGCAAAGTCGTCCTCACCGGTACATATATAATTACAAATTGTATATTAAACAACGGAGGTTAGAAATAAAGCAAAACATTGAATATTTCTCATTTAAAGAAACAATTGCTTAAAGCACATACGGAACCAGTGCGCGGTGCGCTCAAAGAGAGCGCACCGCGCGAGAGAAGAAAGAAAGAAATCGTTTAATTGCTGGTAGCCTTTTATATTTGAGAGGTTTTAGTATTCGTGATGCCGATTCTATCTGCGCTTCGCTGGAGTTCATCGATATGTTATAAAATATTAAGGGTTAGGGTTGGCGATCGGCTAAACTATGACAATTTGTAAATGTGTAAGTATTGTATAATATACCTACTCATGTTTTTCGAACTTTAACTGTTTGACTTACAATACATTTTGTACTAACACCTTTAATTAAACTCAATTTATGTTGGTCTACATATATACATACAGAATCCGACCGGTTTCGGCCATGGCGACTGCTTTACCTCCGATTTCGTAGGTGTACTCTTATATGGCTGATGTAGCCAATCTTCTTCGAGAAGATTCTCGCACATTCTTGTTGGTCTATCAGTATGACATATAATTAAAGTTTATACAAGACATCAATTGTATGACATGTAGACAACATTACCGCGGTACGGTATATACTCTACCCATGCACGGCTACACCTCCTGGCCGCCGACGTGCGGCGCTTTAGGCGGTGCGAGTGGCTGCACTCTGCGTTACCCAACCCGCATGCATAGCCTAGACAACAATGTATGATGTATGTATTGATGAGGTAAAAGTCGTAGATTTTATACTAATGTCGCGGACATTCAACCCTACATCGCCATCAATATCATGACGCAGTCAGACGGCGCGCCGCTAACCGTCCCGTCGGCTGATGGCAGGTATTCACAATACTTACCGTTCGTACTTACTCCAGCTGAGCGCGACGCACTCCTCGGAGACTGAACCAGAGTATCAGACTGAACAGCGCGGTGGATAGTGCGGTACCAACGTTACGTTATGTTCCCAATATCATAACTATTATACGGTTGATGGAAACTATAGTCCAGTTTGATCGTCACTACTGACAGCAAATAATAATGGATCAGAATGCGCAGCTGTATGCAGTGCCGCTGCAGGGCTTGTTGTGTTCGCAGTGCTATGGTTGTGTAGGGCATCATAATCTTATCCAACTCATGAAGCTGTATAACATAAACCTCGTTAATAGCAACTAGAAGATTCAATCCCGAGATCATATGCAAATAATCTCGAGACATCGAAATTAGCTATTATAACAAGTCGGAACTGAATTTGCTAATGGCAATGCATATTTGCATCCTTATGTATACACCGTATTACAATATTTGAATATACTAACGCTATTTCTATTAGCCACATAATCAAATCGGTTTTCGGATTAAATACAAAAGAGAGTGACTATTGACGCATACAACTTCCGGCTGATCGGTGTTATGTAATCGTATAATTACCTAAAGCGCCATTAATACCCGCGGCTCGCGCTCGCGGGTGACGCATGTGACATTTACAAGTAACATTTGGTAACGTCTCGTGGAAGTGAACCATATTAAATTTCGAACGGATATTAAGATGAAATATGCGCGCCGGGTTTAGTTTTCTATGGAAATAAAAATTGGCATGACGTAATGATACGCGACTATACTCGGTACACGAAGACGAGGAGCGGAGCAGAGCGGTGCCCGCGCCCGCGCCCGCGCCCGCGCCCGCGCCCGCGCCCGCGCCCGCCTCGCAGCGCTCGCCCACATGTTCATCGTCATCAACCGCCATGTATTATGCCACAAATTACGGATTTACACACACACATATCAATACTTCTATTAAACGCGCGTTAGAAATTTGTACGATTGTCATATTTTTATGACGATAAAATTAATTTTTAATTTTAGAAAGTAATATAAATAAGATAAATAACATAATAATCCTCCGGCCAGG
>DWTO01005729.1:0-10520 GCA_018244755.1 Jemadia pseudognetus
GAGCGTAGGTCGCCCTTCTACCAGGTGGTCCGACGACCTGAAGAAGATAGCGAACCACTGCTGAATTCTAATGGCTCAGAACCAGGAGGAGTTGCGCTGATTACAGGAGGCCTATGGTCAGCAGTGGACCTCCAAAGGCTGGTAATGATGAAAATAGGTCGTGATGCGTTGTTTGGGTGAGGCCTATGTCCAGCTGTGGACTAAGATAGGATGATGATGATGATAGTTAATGGCGAGCAATAACCAATCTGAATTATGTAATTCACAACATGGGTTTATAACTTGTAATTAATTTATAAGCTTATACAATTTGATATGAATTTATAATGTATACTATTAATATTGACAAACAAATATAATTAAAAAAATATATATATGTACGTTAAAATATACAACAGGAAGTACTTACTGTTCCATAGATAACGCACATCAGTCTCGAAACGCCTTGCGGCCGATCGCGAAACAAATCACGTAAGGTCACACTCCGCTGCACTAAATAGAGCTAGGCATTGTGATTCGCCATCTAGACTTATAAACATGCGCGTTGCCTTTCAATACCACGTTAATAGTAAACATCGTTTCAGGATTGCTGCTATTAATACTGAAGTAGTCGTTTTTTTTTTCAAATAGCAAACATATGCAAATTGTAGAGTCGTAAGGAACTGATCCTACCATTTCTATATATAGTTCAATCGAATCAAAAACTGAGTGGTAAAGAAAAATGTAGGTAAATCATGGGTGTCTTCTAATCATCTTTAATAGACGACAACGACTTTCTATAATGAAGAAGAGGCAAAAATAAATTCCGGGAAATATTATAGAATTTTAAAAATATTATTATGCAACTTATTATTATGTAGGTACGTACATACGTTATTCTAGAGAATAACGCTTGTTGATCATTTTTTATTGTAAAACCTTGAACTGCCTATACTTGAATGCCTGAACTGTTTTCATTTAGATATTAGACCTGTGTCCAACAGTGGAACGATAGAATTATGGAACTGAAAACATTATTATTAAAATAGCATACGAGGATAACCAGACCCCTTCTTGTAGGCAGGCAGGGAACACCAATTGCCTAATACATATGAGTATGGACTGAAATCAATTCACTTCATATACAAAAATCACACAGCCCTAAAAACAGTATCAAATCAGTTACAAAACCGGATACACTCGTACCTCTAACACAAACCAATGTGTTTTTCCATCGCCGTCCTTGGATATATCACCGAAAACGGTTAGAGCGGCCAGACAGGCCGACTCCTAGAACTGATATACATTGCAAATGGCACAAGGAAGCGAAATTGTGCGATGCTAATACGCTATTGTTAATTCAAACGGTGTGCCGCCCGTTCGTTACAGTTTGGACGCTGTACCGAACATCGGAAGATGTACGAGGCGTCAATTGAGTAGTCATAGGGCCGTGATACGAATAGGCGAGGAACACTCGTGCTTTAAACGACCCGGACGTATCTAAGTAAGCTGAATTTAGTAATTCTACGTATATTGCCTGTAATATGACACTTATTGTTTATTACTTTTCTATGATTGTTATTATCGAAAATCGCTTCTGTTATTTCTGAATAGGTAAGCAGAGGAGTGTACACTCCCACGTTCAACAAGTTACGTTTATGTCCTACTATGGAATAGATGATGAGTCTGTTGCCATACACCGAGCACAAATCCATACTCCATGCAACTACCAGAAATTACAAATAAGAAATATTCTACAGTACCCGATCGATTCAAACCCAGGACCTTTCGATCTGTAATCGTGCTTGCAAGCACTCATCCAACGAGGCAGTACCTACAGTGGAATAAATAACAAAAATAAGTGTTATGTAATATTTATTTATATTGTGCATATTAACGTATATTGTGATTTTAAACAAATCAACTTCAATTACGTGCACTTTGCACTTAAAACAAATGCTGTCGCCACACCAGTCGCGACGGCCAATACATTTCCATTCCAGCGTGTTATTAAAGACTCCTTTTCCAAGGTTCCATAATTTATAAATTGTTATCGAACTCTATTATATAGTGGTATGTTTTTGTAGTTTTTTCTGTCATTGTATAGTCGTATTTTTGTTGAATTAAGTCACATGCCCAAATAGATAATCAATTTTATTCTCCTAGTTGCGTAACTCTTTAATTTTATGAATGAAATTAAATAAATATTGTTACATGACATAATTAACATAAACAAATATCTTAAGACATAAATCCTACACCTACGCATACATATATATCTTGGGTGTCGGGGCACAGTAAGAACATATTTCCCAACCCCGTGCCACGATACAAGTGTCGTAAGAGGCGACTAAACCCGGCGTTGACTGATTGCAATATAGCGCGGTTTGCCTAGGCACAGCTACAAGCACTCGCCGCCTATGGGCAGCAGCAAAGGCGGTGCGGGAAACTGTGTTCTGCTATCCTCAACCCGCAAGCTCAGCAGGATTTTGAGGATAAGGATTCATGGGGATTTTTCGCATAACCCCTCAGAGGAGACCTATGTCCAACTCTGGACTGCAATGGGTTGATGATGTTTATTATATAACACTAATATATAAATACCTATAGTATGTACCTGTACGAAAACATGGTGGTGCACGACATGCAACTATTACTCCTGAGCGGGGAACGAACAGGTAACCTCCAACACAGCAGTCGGGGTCACTAGCCACTGGACCGACACATCAGTCAGTGCATATCACTAAACAGTTGTAAACATTTGCTTAACAAATAGCAATCTGACACAGTTTACGTTAAAGCGGAACTTTTCTGAAATCGTAATTCTTAAACGATTTATGTAATCAGTTTGTTAATGTAAGGTTTTGCTAATATCCACTACCTTACCCGCGCACGGTGGTGCGTGACTGGTGAGGTTTATTGTTTTTTGGATTTTTTTCTCACAGCACCTCACTATTACTATTCTGAGCACGACGCAGGCTCTTCATCTGGCACACAGCTACGTGGAATGGTCGGTACAGATTTCGAGAAACGGAACCGGGGTCTTTAAACAAATTAGCGACGATACCGATGTCTCAAGGTCTGCTTCTCGATACAGCTACGTATAAATAGAATGATTTAATTGTTTTGCGTTCGCTATCAATTCATAGTTGCATTTGAATTCGACGCGCGAAAATGTTGTCGTGTTGTTTTGTCATATTCGCGGAAAAACCGCGAAGCGTGTGAATTTTCAACGTATTTATTTGCCTTAAAGCCACGATGCTTTACACAGATTGTATGTATAATTTTACACTTGACTGATAATATAATAGACTGTTATGAGTAGGTACTATTCCTGACTCCTGTTGCAACTACTAATATTCCTGAACAACTTTGATAAGTTATTACACTCTCGTATTACCCATCTTATCTTACTTTATCTACATGATATAGATTTAGAACAGCATATTGAAACTGTTAAACAAATAAAATGTAGGTATAAACGATTTTGTCACATGCTATATCCAACAAAGTTAGCCATTGTACATAAAACAAAGTTTTTAAATCACACGTGGGGAGAGTTAATTCAGGAGGTTTAATAAATATTGTGAAAATATTAAGCTTGCATTTTCCGACAATTAACATGTGAACATTAATGATATTAAAGAAACACCGCTGCTTGTCACATACTATACAAATTATTTTTTAAGGGGTGGTTAATTTTCCGGCGTCATTTTTTCGGATACAAAAACTCGTTACTCATAAGTTTATGTAGCGACGCATTCCGCTGAGCGCAGCCTGATTCCCAAATATCAACTATACAGGATGTTGTTTTCCTACATAAAGATCAACACATTGAATGCATAGACCAATTGATTAATTAATTTAACTCAGATCCGAATAGCCGTGGATATTTTATCCAAGTGTGAAGTAAAATTTAATTTCTTATCATCATATTAGCTTCGTATTTGTTCTTTGAACAATACATGAGATGGAATAATCTATCTTACAAGTATGGGAAACAGGCATGTTATATGTACATATTCATTTCCGCACGAAGTCATACTGTATCAAATTTAAAATTAAATCAACGTGTAAAGCGTATAATTGCAAAAAAATAATTAAACGCTTAGTGCTATATCGTGGGACAACACCACACCTGTTTTCAATAACTACAGCTGATTGTACGTTTCAAAATGTATTGCTGTAACATTTTCACGTCAGTTTGTTTATAATATGCGAACATGTACAAAGAGCTCTCCAAGGAGGCACCTCGTCGAGAAATCAATGCGTTCGAACAACCTGTATCAAGTTTTGGTCCGGTGGCGCCGTCTCCGAATTCCCTGTCGTCCGATCCCGCGATAGGGCCCCTACATGTATTATGTATAACAAATGGGAGACATCCAAAATAAAACAGGACCGGGAGCTTTTACATTTGGCCATGAATTCGTCCCACTCCACGTGGATACATTCCCGGCATTTGGTCGTCCGCCATCTTTTATTTCTTATTTTGGCGCGCGACCTACACAATTCTGCGCATGTTTTTGCAATAGTTCTATGAAATTAGCTGGTTAAATTTATTTCATTATGGTTGGTGTATGGTTATGCCATTCGCGATTTTAGAATGCTGGCCATACTCATTTTATTATTTCTTAGTAATAAATTGAAAAAAACAATTTGCAAATAATGCCAAACAAAAAAAACAACTACCTAGTTGTTTCTTTTATTGCATCTATTTAAACTTATTGCAATCGCAGCAGCTATTGCTGTTGGAACTGGCTCGACTTGTTCGTCTACAGTTATATACACCGAGAACATTATTCGAAATTCTTGTATAATCAGCTATTAGTTAAACCGTTTCCTAGATCTGTCACGTAACGAACATTCTCGTCGATCGAGTGAGTATTCGCCTCACGTATATGGAGCGGTACTACTAATGTATATAATTGTTTACTCTCATGCAATTAACTGTTCTTGACTAATTGATGTATGTTAAATAGATTTCTATTCATGACATGAATTTCAAGGATACTGATTAAAGTTAAAATTTAAATATATTTAGTATTTCGGAACGCACGCGGAAGTATTTAAGAGAAGGATTCAGTCGTATTAAAGTTTATAGGTTTTTTTTTCATGAATAGCGACGGAAATACATAGAAAGTTATTATGCGAAATTGTTAATGATCGATTTTAGTCTATTGTATAGTTCATAATATTGAGTTTAGTTACAAAAAAATAATTTTAGTTTTTATGGTCATAGAGAGATTTATGTCCAGCAGTGGACTGCAATAGGCTGATGATGATGAAATAAAAATAAAAGAAGTGCAGCTGAATGCAATCTCTATATTATCTGTCTTATTTTCAAGGCTAATTAATTCTAACTCTTTCTAACATCCTACAGTAGCTACATGTCCAACAAAATATTAAAATTTCATACATTTTCCATAACAAAGAAAGAATTAAAAAGTAAACCGCAAGGCAAAGGTGTAGTGGCAGACAGGTAGTAACTGGCTTAATATTTTATACAACCTCGAGAGCTGCTCAATGTGTGCTATGTGCCAGTTAAAAGGTTAAGACAACAATAAACGAGTACCTAAGTGTGAACGAAACTTAACAACCTAGTAATACACACATTTTAATTAAAATTTCAGTGGTATTAGAAAACAATAGCTTAAAACTACATAGTCGTACTTTTTAATGATTAATCTAAGTTGCTATTTTCGTTCTAAAATTGAATATAAAATTTTTAGTACAAAAATTTTGTTATACAAAACATTAATTTACTAAGTTCAAAACTGAAAACAAATACCCACGTTAATATTCAAAATTCTTTAGAACGACATACACATACAACTTTACGAAACTTTTTAATTATCGGTGTTTTAAACGTGATCAATAACTGATAGATTGTCATCGTTCATCATTTTGAAAAAATTAAAAAACAAAAGAAAAACTACGTTTAAAAACGGATCGCGGGACTTTTGATCGAGCAGTGGCAACGACTTGACATCAGACGGGTGCTAAGGATGGCCGTTAAGTAAAAAATATCGATGAAATAATTTTCAAATTAATAAAAAACACAACTCTGAAATATTTTAAATTTCTTATTATGAAACAACTGTATATATTTATAAAAAATAAACCTAACGACTAATTATTGATTATCATTATAAAGCTAAATCTACTAGAGCTGCAAACCTGAATTTTTAACGGTGAGCTAGATAGAAGTAAATAAAATACACCAGCGTCTATGAAAATTTGTCTGTTTTTGAAAGAGCAGGAGGGAGACACAGGTGACTGTTATGTCTTGGACAACTAATAAATTCGTCAATACTTTTTCAATATTCAATCTTTGTCTTTAAGTTGTCAAGTTAGTCCTCTTAGCTGATGTAAAAATCTTGGCCGTGACCTGTACAAATATTTTATTGCACTGAATTTTATTTTAATATCAATATGTATCTAATGTAAAAAAAAATAACTTCATCGACTCCACATGTCCCAACAGGTTTTGACGTGTCGATTAGCCGACAGGTACAACATGTCTTTGGTGTGTCGTTGTCATGTCGGTGTCGTGTCGCGTCGCCTTGGCGTTTTCAAAAATAGATCGTATGATAACAGTGAAATGATTATTTAAATCGTATAACTGGTTCCGCCAAAAGTGCCGCCACTAACATTATAACATTGATTTTTATATAAAGTTACACCAAAATCGGTTTGGTTGCTTTTGGTTTGAAATGTGATATGAACTTGTTATTTATTCTTATTTTATTGTTTATAAGTATTAACATTCTGGATATGAAAAGTGACGATAATTTGGAAAAAATAATTTTTTGTAGACAACTATTAGCAAATATCATTGTTATATTTCTTTTTTAAATACATGATTTTGCATACAACAACGAATTTTTTAAGTATTTAAAATTTCTATAAAGTTAAATTTGCAATAATGATAATGTTCAATCTTGTTGACAAATATCCGAACCAAATCGATCAATTAAACATCAATAAAAATCAATAAACTAGACCGACATTACTGTACTATTACAAAAACGTTTAACCGCCCCAATACAATAATATCACACGCAAAGCCTTAAATTAGAAAGAGAGAAGATAAAACGGAACATATTGTTTTTCAAAAAATACAGAAACAGACCGCTCGTTTAGAACAAAAGTCGGCTCGGTTGTTTGAAAAGTTTGAAATAAAAACGCTATAAATAACGATTAACAAAAAGCTGGGTGTCATCTCGTTCTGTTATCGAAGGGCCGAGGGCGCAGGCTGTCGGTAGCGCGCTAATGGACAACGGAAGGCATGGAGTCGAATCGAATTAACACTAAATCATTTTTTCACTCTCATGTCGAATTCTATTGAGATGAATGAAAAAAAAACCATTAAATCTAACCTGTGCAAAAACATAAAGTAAGTTACTATTAACAATTTGTATGTACAGTGAAACCCCGGTAATCCGCCCCTGTCTAATTTGGCGTCCCGTGCAATCTGACATGCTTATTTTATTGTTGAATATTTTTTTGAAAATCTTGGCTAATAAGATGATGCGTAACCTGTACAAGGTTGCAAATTTTACACAACTCCATTATTGTCCTTGACGTGTAGGCATTGTTTTAATTCTGATTGTTTATTAAATTTATTTAGGATAATTTTTGATTATTTTAGTAAGTACATTTTGTTTTGTACAAGTGAGTCGTTACTACTTTATATATTTTTCGACGAAATTGTCTCCATGGTTTCCATTACGAGATACAAGATAAGCGGGCTATCTCGGCGCCACCTAGCGGGCGGGCCGCTTGTTAATGTCCTATTCTACTATTACCATCTCCGTATCGCCCTATGAAGACACTTCGTTAGTAAGGAGATCCGCATGCAGAGAGCAACCGTGTCGCACAGAAAGTTGTAAAACGAACTTGTAAAACAAACGTACTCGTATTTAACAATCATTGGAACACTATTTAAAATCTACTCTTTTCTTACGCTGAGCATTTCATGGCATGACTAATTAAAGTATTAAATTCAGCATCAATTCATATACTTTTAATATGGTCTTTCATATGTACATTATATTATTATTATCTCGCCAATTTCTCATATGACGTAGACAGAAATAAAGGATTTCCCCGTTTATATTGGTTTCATCGGTATACACTAGCTTGTGTTCGAAAAATATTGACCCAGGAATATATCTTCAAAATTCCCACCTGAATATAATAGACCGCGGGTGTGACATGCAATGGTCCCATCAAACCTATGGATGCCCCAAGAACAAATTGTTATGCTCTTAAAGCAAGTGGTTTGATCGTGTTTTCATGTAGGTACAAGTTATGACTGCAATGTTATTTTTGGTAAAACTAGTTATATGAAACTACTTAGCTGGTCGTATCTAACGCAACTGACCCGCATGACTGTCCCGGTGGTGCAGTGGACAGTGAAGCTGACTGATGCGCCGGAGGTCTTGAGGTTCGATTCCCACCTAGTATACATACATATTAGTGTGACGTGCCCAAGTATTTGTTCTGTCTCCGGGTGTAAAACTATCTGCATAAGTATATATTCGTATGTATTTATTTGTAACTATGGAGTTTATCAGCCCTTCGGGTACCATAACACAAGCTCGCTTGATCCTTACTTTGGGACCATATGGCCCTACGTGGATACATCTCGAAATATTATTATAACTTACTATCTAACATCATATTTATAGTTCCTCCCAAAACAATCTAGATACCTGTTAAATAAATAGTATCTATTCCAATTCAATCTGACGTAAAGTTTGGTAAGTTGTGATTTACTAAATCTTGTCATCATGCTTTCAGTTATTTACAAGACGATGTACATACAATTCTTCTTTAAACAACTTATGTCTAGTCTGGTGTATAGTCGTTCTGTAAATCTATACATATATACATACCTAAATAAATAAAATTGGAGTGTCTGTTTGGAATATTAAAATAATCGCTTTTTACTAAATGTCTCCCTATGTATGTATACACGGAACATATACCAAAAAAACATTTTTTAAATTTTTGTCTGTCTGTCTGTTTGTTTTTTCCGGCTAATCTCTGGAACGACTTGACCGATTTTGACGGGACTTTTATTGGCAGATAGCTGATGTAATGAGAAGTAACTTAGGCTACTTATATTTTAGAATTCGTTAAATTCCACGCGGAAGAAGTCGTGATCGTAGTTAGTGTAATAATATTCAAAGTTAATTTAGTATAGTGGCTCAACACCGCCTCGATGGTAAATCGCTCGCATGCAACGTGACACTGCCGCTCGCTTCACACCTAGGTATCTTCCGTAATAAGATAACGCGAACGCCGACATTGACCCGGTGGCCAATAATGATATATTACATTTAGCTAAGATTCTTTAAGAACCAAGCATTGGACTACATACACTACAGTGTGTATCGTTCCAAGCAAATAATATATCTAGATTTTAAGAACACATAAGAACGATACATAAAAAGAAGATAATTGATTTCGCGCTATAATATTGCTATAATATTATATACGTATTAAAGTTAAACAATCTATTTTATATCGAATATTTATTTATTGTGAATATACAGTGAATGTTATGACGTATATCCAATTTTATTTTTATTTTTTTCCTGGTGATCTTTTGATGTCACTTGACTAGCTTAGTGGACCACGGCCTTAACCCTTCTCATTGTTTAACTAAAGCTAAACTACAAATTCCTTAAGAACACCATGAAGAACTTCTAGGCGTGTAATATGGTTTTATATATTTATAATCTCATTCACGTTTGATGCGATTTATCAATCAAAAGCAACAATAATAATTTATCACAATAATTGTCAACAAGTCCCGATGAAGTTAAAGCCATATTTTTTTATTAGCTCATTGTTAGTTACGTTTGTCATATATCACACTCTAGTTCGTGACCACACCGCCCACTATTCCAATCGGTTTTGACGCTAACAGCATCTCCTGCTGCTTTGGGTCGATACTTTTATTCTCATACATGTAATATGCTAGTAATGTGATCTGAAATATTCCTTTTTAACTGTTAACGATCCATAAAACTGTTGTGATGCGATTATAGTAAATTATTTTTACCTTAAATGTCCATTGACCATATCTTTATACTAAATGTAGATGTAGACCGATTTAGGTTACCTAAATTTGTTGTGATGTTAATTTATAATCTAGATCAAAATACGGCATATCTATCTTAAAATTATATCAAAGTATGGGAACATTACATTAATTTAATTCTGTAATTTAATATTAATTAAATTAATAAACAAATTGATGACGGTTAAATCCGCATCATTTTTTATAACTTTTCAAATTTCTAGAAACATTTTAATTAATAGAGTAATATAATTGGAATAATAGGTGAATTTGACGGGCCCGTTGGTGCAGTGGTTAGTGAACCTGACTTTTGCGCCGGGGGTCGCGGGTTCGATTCCCACCCACAATAAATATTTGTGTGATGAGCACAAATATTTGTTCTGTGTCTGCGTGTAAAAAAATGTCTATTTAAGTACATATTTATATGTATATATATAGTTTATCAGCC
>DWTO01005730.1:0-10520 GCA_018244755.1 Jemadia pseudognetus
GAAACGTGGGAGTGGTTCTGCATTCCTCTGCCTACCTCTTCGGGGATTACAGGCGTGAAGTTACTTTTTTTTAATTAGCAATCTTCTTGGTCGAGTCAATAGCTGATCGTGAGTGATCGGAAATCGTGGTGAAAGGATTAGTTGCAATATCCAGGGTGCGCTGGACAGTATATGTTAATAGTTATCTGACATAGTTGCCACTCGAGAAGGCTCCTTTCATGCACCTTAATTAGCAATTAAACAAATGTATAGTTCAAAAATATCCTTTCCTTCAGCATCAATGTTGTAAAACTGAAAGAAAGACATGAAGTTTTCATTGAACATTGCCTAAAATCCCCACTGTGTACATACAAAACCACAAACACTTCAGTATTGGTGTAGAGGGATAAGATGAAACCAATAATCAACCATGACTTGTAGAATAATGATAATCATTTTTAAATTTTGAAAAAACCCATAACACAAACTTGATTATACAGGACACTTAGCAAAGTATTAAGCTCAATTTTATTCTTTACAGTTCTTTTACAGGAATTACAAAGTGGTGTGCAAGGGATATTTATAAATTTTTCTATAAGTCATGGTGACTATGATATTTCATTAGCAAAAGTTTCGGATATTTGACACTAGTACGTTAAGGGAAAAATCATACTGGATAAATAAATTGATGCATATTTTCATGCTGCCACAAGATACTCTTTGTTGCAATGCAAATAAATTACCAAAAATAAATGTAGAATATTTATAGGTACTATCTTTATTATGTACATTCTTAGTTTTGTATTGTATGTATATGTGACATTTGCAACAAGGTTTATTTTTGAAATGGTGGCATTGAAAAGTGCTTGTACGTGATTGGTTGTTGAGTTGTCAAAGGTTGGGCGTGCGGGGCGAGGGGAGAGGGGAGCAGGGCACCGCCGGGGGACGAAGAGGGAAGCGGACGACATCGACATTGTGCATAGTATAGTCTATGTCTATACCACCACATTGGTTCAATAATAAAGTTGAAACATACTTGTAACAACACTGACCATACAAAATATTAGAACAGTCAGTGCTTATGACAGTTCAATATGATCATTATGTGAAATTCTGTGGCAAATTAATTATGATGAATGTATGACTGAACATTCCCTGTTCTACTCGGGTATCCAAAGTTCAGAAATCAATCAAGAGATATAAGAGTAATAATTTGCTATTTAAGTCAGGTCTTACAAGTATGTTTCTGTCTCAAAAGTTATCTTCTTTTTTTATGTCACCAGGTTTTATATTGGTTATTCACATCATTTCACTGTTGAATAATTATTATTCTATAGATAGATGTTGAAACATCAATCATGTCATGTATTTACTCCATTTAATTTTTTTTATATATATCACTCACATTTTGACATAGTATTTTATAAAAATATCCAAAATCCACTATTTATTTATTTACTTATTTATTTTCTATAGAATTGAATAGATTTTCTTGGGATACAATTTTTTTGGTAGTGTATAAGATTCTTAATCCGTTAAGAATATATTAATAATATATGTATTAATAATAATGTATTAATTCTTAATACATTAATAGTAGATCTAAAATACATTATTTTTGATGAGTGTTTTAGAGTACATTTTATTTCGTTTCTTATACTGTATTGCGGAATACTAAGGTGGAAAAAGACAATTAATATCATAAGTACATTATGATCATCCCTATAAATAAGGAAAAATATTGTATAATGACTAAAAATCGTAAGGCTTATTTTTTTAAGTAGATTTTTTTTCTGTTTAATACAACAGCAGGGAATGCCAATTCCCTTGTGGATAATTGGTTATAGATATCTATATACAATATCATATAATGATAGTTTGGTATCAATGTATGAAGTTGCCTATTACTTTGTATACTATAGTAAGTGCCTCTAAAGATGAAGTGTTGAATTGGATGTTACAACCATAACCATACCATACCATATGGAACTGTACTGTTTAGTGATGTGTATTGAATTATTTGGTCTGTTACAGGTCAAATGGTTATAATTTAAACATCACTTAAATTATATATTGATCACTATAGATTTATAATATGTGTATATGGACATGTTTCCAAACATATATGAAAATGTTATCTATATTAATATGTTAAATGGTTTTGGTCTACTTGCTTGTTTATTTAAATTTTAGGGAATCAAGGATAGATTATAAAAGAATATCAGGTACAAAATGGCCAATGGAATGTTTCGACAGATAGTTTAAGGGTTAAAATATATAAGAAAACTGACACATGCACAGAAAACAAAGATCTATAATGATTTGATACAGGAATTTTAAAAAAAAATTATATGTATGCATACAGGCAGGAAACAGATAAGTCTAGTAATTGTATACATATAATAAAAAATGAATTAACCGATAGTATTAAATTATGTTATATGCCTACCAAAATGTTTTTGTCTGTTTAGAGTATGTTTCAATCAAAAAGTAATAAATAAGTAATATACTAAATTTATGAATTAATACTCAATGGATCAAGTAAACATGCTATACATACTGCTAATTCAAGGCAATCAAATACTAGTGATAACATTGTATTAGGATGTATATGATCTGTTTAGCGAAGTTGACATATTATATAAGGTCTGTTCTCATTATGGTGCTATTTACACATTGGATTAATGCTATAATTCTAGTGCACTGTTTTTGAAAAACGAAAGTTTTGATAGTTTTTCTTTTTAGTTTCGAACAATCTAGAATGTCGACAGATAGGCATATTAAGTTGATGAAGTATCTTTATAAAGTTAGCCCATTAATTATATTGTTCCGTTCACAGGTATATAGAAGTATTCATGAGCTCAGCGGACGAAGTGCGCGCGTATGGCGCCCGTATGGAGGGCGGTGGATTCAGGTCCAGTCGGGGATACCGCCCGACACCATACGATAGAAACGACCGTTTCGCTGGACGCTTCGGTGGCCGTGGACGTGGCTCTTTCTCAAGAGGTACTTTGTCCTATTCATCTCGAAATATTTGTATAAACCTAATAGCTAACCCGACGAACTTCTTACCGCCTAACAATTAACGATTAGTTTATTATATCTTTATACATAGGTATATAAAAATCTCGTGTCACTGTTTTTTACGATGCATACTAAAATGCAGATTTTTTAAAAAATTATAACACAGCACCATCTATTGAAACTTTCTCAACTTCAAAATAACATTGAGATTATGTGTTTAATTCTCACTGCCATCTATTGTTATCTTATATTAACTTATTCTTTCAAAAGCTGTAAATTCGCAGAAAAAAAGATGAGTTTTATTAATCGAAATAAAAATTGGCCTATCTTTTAAATTGGATCAAACAATACACATGTACAAAATTTCATTAAAATCAGTTCAGTACTTTTGGGATTCCATCACGGATAAGCACTCTAACACGTAATTTATATATTTTAAGATAAAATATTATTCATAAGTGTCCGATATTACAACTTCGTTTATTGCTTGGTAAAAGCTCTTACAGACAAACATCGTCTTGACAACGGCCGCAATACCTGCTCCTATAATTGTCGGTTGTAACTTTAGTACTGGCGTCAATAGTAACATTTATTTCAATGAAGAAGCTCTACTAACTAATGTTTTTCTTCATTACGTCTGTTGCAAATAAAAAATACTTTTATAGCGAGTCGATAAAGTATTAGCGTATCGAGAAAAGTCAATTTCTTACTCGTTAACTGCCTTTATAAGGAAGAGATAAAAAGCTTTTTAGCGTTATTGCTAGTGCCGTTTGTCGCGGCAGGCGGGCGCGGCGGCGCGGACGGCGCGGGCGTGCGCGGTGCGGGCTTCCGGCGCGGCAGCGGGCTGCACGCCGTGCACATGCGAGGGCTGCCTTTCAAGGCCTCGCCGCAGGACATCGCTTATGTGTGAACACTCTCCTTGTCTATTACCTCTTATAATTACTACATACATTCTGAGGCTATCAGCCGACCTCAAAATAGCCTGCCTTATTACAATTATACGTTGAGCTCGCAACCCGGACGTACTCGTTCACGGCAGTCGGTTGCAAAAACTGCAGGGCTGGTAACCATTGTAATATTAAATCTTTATGAAGGTCTCCATCCTCAAGGTTACATGAAATATTCGCCACGCAGTTGAGATCATTACATTAAACAATATTTGTAAAACTTTGCGCAAACGGTTTTAAGTTTATTTTATACTATTTGAGGGAACAAGTTGGCCACTAAAAATTACTTCAAACTTATCTTCACTACAACTCAATAGAGCAGTCCTTACCTTCGAGTATATCCCAAGCATGCCACACCATTAGTTGTGAGAAAACTGTTTCCAGTATTGGGACCTAGGAAACTTGCAAATGACATTATGATATCTTCATATATGTATCATCATCGTCCTGTTGCGGTCATTTGTTGGACATGGCATATCCTAAAGGAGTTTATCACAGAATGTTTACACAACGTGTATACATATAATGTACAAACGTGGCGTTGCAGTTCTTTAAACCGATCCGGCCGGTGAACATCAACATACTGTTCGACAACAGCGGGCGGCCGTCGGGCGAGGCGGACGTCGAGTTTGAGTGCCACGAGGATGCCATGCGGGTCCGTCCCAAACTGCTAGAACATGATCATGTTGATGATATTTTGTTTGGGTTTGGTTTCTATCCAGTCATACTTTTTGTTATATAAATCACTTAGAACATTCATGTCGTCATAATGTACATATATGCAAGTCTGTTCTATTTGCAAAGGATCTTACATCTGATTCTCTTGCATTTTAACTGAGCCAAATTGACTCAGTAAATATAGTGTTAATAATGGTTTTAATAAAAAATGTATAATACATAATTGGGGATGGCCTAAAGTTGGATGTGGTATATAACTAATGGTGTGGCGACGCGACGTCCCCAGGCGATGCGCCGCGACAAGAACAACATGGACCACCGCTACATCGAGCTGTTCCTCAACTCCGCGCCGGCGGCCGCGCCCGCCTTCAAGCCGGCGCGCAACTTCCGCAACTACTGAACGCGCCGCCCGCGCACCAGCGCCTCTGGCGGCTGCGGCCCTTCAACATTCAACGTACCCGCAGCACCACAACACGAGCGACTGTTAATGGTTTCATGACTGTACGTGTGCCACTTTTTCAGCCATGTTAGGCAAAGTTCACCTCGATTATTGGTTATTTGTAGTTACTTGAAATTTTATAGTGATAAGTAAGGTAATTGTAGGTGGGTGTGCTGACTTTTTTAATACTTGAAATTTGAAAATAATATTTGAAACTAAATTTAATGTTTGAAAATCACCTTTATGTTAGAAAATTTCGCCATGCTCATGTTTATTGTTGACAAAACACTTTCCAGTAATGTATGATCTGTTAAAATAGTAAAATCTGGCATACAGCTGAACTTGTTACACAATATTATGACAAGTATTTCTTCAGCCTGTCTATACCTTGGCAGTGATTAATATTATTTCCTGCCAAACCACGATTTATAATTTCTACTCTCACCTAAGCCAAATATTTGTATCAAATGTTTGTTCAATGTGTTAGTATAAAACGGAACATATACATAAATATATTAATAATAAAAAATATATTTGGTTCGTTAATTGTCTATACTACGTCTTTACGATTTGTATCCATCTGATACCCGATGGTATCAGGTAGATTTCCCAAAATATTATATTAATATCCTTTAAAAAAAATTGTCAACTATAAGTGGTCAGCCTGTGTGGTCCGTGATAGCAGACTTCCTGATGTTGATTGATTATGACGGTCATACATCCGATTTTAACTAGGACAGTTATGTTGCCATCACCCACAAGTTACAATGTCCTTGTTTCCTGGTACAGCTGTCTACCACTCCCTCTGACCGGCGATAGCAGAAATATCTAATATGGTCATGCTACTTGTCTTGGTCTTGAAATTTTCATAGTTCGGTACTTGATATTGACCGTTTAATGACCAGAATGTCAGGTATACCCGCGTGTGACCTAACTGTATTTTTATGTGACACATTTTTGCATAAAACAAGACATCGTTTTGTTTGTTTTCGAACGTTATATACCGTGTAAGTTTCTAGAGAATATAATATGTCTTAAAAAGAAAGATGAATTTGTAATTTCCTGAACACGAGAAATGCAATAAATATATTTTATTCTGCTTTATGTCGTATGGTTTAACGCAGAATACACGAGCTTTTGGACGTGTTTCTGACAGAAGTTGCGTCAGGCGTGTCGTCAGTTGCGTCTATTCGATGTATGCATGTCAGTAATCGTTTTGATAAACAAAATAATGATAAATCGTTGACTCCTGAGCGCTGCAGACGCATGACGCATCACCTGTAATTTGTTTAAGATAGGGTGTTTTATTATCTATTTCACTGTTATGCCGTCACGTGATGCGCGACGATCATAGGAGGTGCATCCATCATTAAATGATCCTCGGTAAGAGGGCCCACGCCCAGCGAACTGCACTGACGCGGGCTGCGGAGGGTGAGGGGTATTTTTGGAAATTTGAATCGCTATGATGTGTGTGTTTGAAGTGGGGAGTGCGTGTGCGCCAGCGTGCGCCTACGAGTACGTGCAGGGGGCGCGCCGGTGTGTGTGAAGCGTTATGAACAACACTGCGACTTCCGATTTTTATATTTCAACGTCACATTTGAAATTTTACTACAATTAGTAGTTTTTTTAATACGTATATGAGCCCTTATCTACCTCCGTTACTGTGTGAAGGCCCTTGTTTAAGACATGTTTTATTTTTTCTGTTCATTTACTGAACAGAAAAAATAGTATAGTGACAAGTCTGTGGTTTTTGTTCTCTACTTATGTCCATCGCCTTGTGTATGATATTATCGTGTAATTATGTACTGTGTCATATATATTATTATGTATTATTTTAAATATCTATCATATTAATTTCTGTGAAATGACTGCCTCGTTGGTCGTGTTGGTTACAAGTGCGACTGCCGATCGGAAGGTCCTGGGTTGGACTCCCGGGTCGGGCACAAATAAATTTTTCTAATTTAGATTTTCTAAGTAGTGGCTGGGAGTCGGGATATGTGCTCGGTGTATGGCAATAGACGCACCACCTATTCCATATTGGAACTTAAAACGTAACTGGCGAAACATGGGAGTGTTCTTCATTCCTCTGCCAACCTCTTCGGGGATTACAGGCGAGATTTTATGTTTTTTAATATGTATTCGTAAAATCCTTGCTTATTAGACAATATTGTTCAAAGGCATAGTGTCTATCAGTAGTAGTGCAAAGAAATTCGATTGTTATTCCACTAACTAATAAGGTTTCGATTTCTGTAACTACAGTAGCGACTATGGCTAGTTAAAACGTACTAACAAAGGGATGATACCTAAGCTCGAGCAATTTGATTAATTTCCATGAGTTACTAAAAAGTTTTGGTCTCACAATCCATTGTTGATAAATAAATGGTTATCGACCGTTAGTCATTACAAGTTCACAAGTATTGAAGTAGGTCGTATGCATCGGAAGCACTGAGACTGGTGCCAACTCAGTGGTATTTTAATAACAGCCGAATACTGATGTTAAATTTCATAAACTTGTCCTGAACATTATCAAACAATAACTAATTTTACTGATAACATTAATCATATATTATCTTACGGTAATTAATGTATTCAGGCTTCGGAAACATCCCTCTTAAGTTACATTGGTGTAATAAAATATTTTATTTATATCGGTGTAATAAAATGTTAATTTGCCATTCATTATTAACCTGTGTATTTTTCTTGAGGACTAGTTTAAAACAATGTATGTTGTGCTAGAACTATTGTAGTAGTACATTTAGCTCACTCATTTGTCATAATGGAGGGAGTGGGACAAAAAATGGACCTTAGGCTTAGGGCTAAATCGCCAATCCCGTGCAGGTTAAGTACTTTTTATTACTCGTCTGATTTCGGCGTTTTTACGAATATCATAGTGATAAGAGTGCAAGCGGCAGAACCGACCTGTACTTAATATTAATAATACTTGAGTATTTCAATATTTTTTAAATAATATTTTTGTCGTGTGTGCTAGTTTTAAATTAGTAGTAGGTTGTGAGGATGAACTTAGAATATGATAAATTTGAGCGTAATTTTAGAAACAATAACCACCTCTTTTGAAAGTATACGTATATCTGAAAAGAGAACCGATAATCCATATTGCCCCGTTTTTTGTGTGAAATTTGCTTCACGGATTGTAGTCGAATGAAATTTGTTGGATTCTAAGATATATCAGTCCGTCAATGAGTTGCAGAGAACATGCACAACGAATTTTAAAGTTAGTAAAAATTTGAATTTAAAATTTTACAATATTTATATGAATAGCGTGACATATTAACGTGGAAAATAATTATATCATACTTCTGCTTTATTCACTGTCCACTAAAATTTTTTCTGCAGTCCACTAGTAATTTACTATAAAAGAATACTTATATATTGCACGCCAATGCAACTGTAGTTTTAACACTACTGTAACTTGCGGGTCGATTTAGAAATTTACTTTTGTGTTCAAATGTAACGATGAACGCCGGTTCAATGCTGGGGCCGTGTAAGGGACAACGGTGTCCATCACACTACTAACCCCTCGGTGTCGAAGTGCTCAAGATTAATAAGCGGGAGAATATACAGAAATGGATATTATTATGTTAACAGAATTGCATAAACGACTGGTGCTGGATTGAACCTTTCATTTAAATTTATTTTATATAAATTCAGAAGGGAGTACGTTCTTGTAGGCAATATTGCTATCTCTCTTTGGCCTACGTAACCGAATGAAACTTCAATGAATTAGTATTGTACAGTAGATGCAGACAAATATTTTCACACGTTAATGTGGGATAATGGAGAAGGCGAGGTCCAAAAACTTTTCTCAGAATATGTATCTTCTGGTTTCATTTCATAAGATAATTTTGTTTTCTAATGTAAATTATTATTTTCAACATATTTTAAGGGAGTTTTGTTTTTTTTTGTATCATTTGTCTGCACATGGAAACCGTTTTATGGTTTGATTGTAAACTTGACAACATCGGTCAATGTACTGGTATCAAAACGCGCAGTCAATTTTTGCACTATGGCCTCAGGACTTGCGTCAACCAAAACCAAAATGTTTAAAAACCTACGATACCAGTGTATTTAGCCGCATCAATGTTTGTACATTTTTTATTATTACTTACATCATTACCTATAAACAGACTGTCTCACACTGGTTTTATGAGAGCTAAGGTTGCCTTCTTTATAAGCAATATTAGATAATATGCACTTTCGGCACATTAATTATTATTGTTAAAAATAAGGTATTCATGTACGTATCGATTATTTTTATTTATACATACAGATAAATAATATTGGAGAGTCTGTTTGTAATATTAAAATAACCGCTTTTTACTAAATGAATATGTATGTACACACGTTGCATATACCAAAGTAATATTTTCTACAATTTTTGTCTGTCTGGCCGCTTGTTCCGGCTAATCTCTGGAACGGCTGGACCGATTTTAACGGGACTTTCCCTGGAAGATAGCTGATGTAATAAGGAGTAACTTAAGCTATTTTCATTTTAAAATTATTGAATTCCACGCGAAGTCGCGGGCACAGCTCGTTTTACATATTTTCATCTTTGGTAATTCTCATGAATGATACAGAAAACGCACTGTTCTATAGTGAGCATACTCGTAGGTTCGGACGTGAATTGTATTTAGTATTAAGCACTTTTTACTTTAATTAAAATAATATACTCAAGCATGTGTTTTTCTTTTATTAACCTATATTTAAAGTTTCGTTTCTAAGATTTAATATAAGTTCTCGAATAATGAATATGCTCGTGTTTTAGAAGAGAAAATAAGTATTTCTTTTTGCATCAATCATTCGGTGAACATATATTTATCCATTTTCTGGCCAGCTAGAGTGACTTTGCTGCTGCTTTTTTGTCTAAAGTAATAAGAATCCATACTTCCGCCTGTTGCATTCAACATTGATTGATTCAACCACAGCCTCAAAATACTGATGATACGTACAATCCTACAAGATACTGATCGTTTTGTTACCGATACATGTCTCAAATAATATTTCATATTTTCTTCAATTATAGCCATATTATTTAGCACAAACCTTTTCATCTCGGTCATTTCACTTTTCGCATATCGGATGACCGACAGACAAACAAGATGTAGGTACCTACACCTTGTCCCTGGCCGGAGATAAAAATGAGCTCCAAATAAATCATGAGCAATCATTAGCGAGCACTCTAAGGCAATGGTGCGGACCAATGACGTACAGCGGCTAAAGAGAAACATTTAATATATCGTATTGAATGGTATCTGAAAATTGTTTTGTTTCCCATTTTAATATGAATAATTAAAATAACATTTTATTACAAATAAAAATGTTTGTAAAAGTGTTCAGCAGCCAAAGATCTTATTTTAATTATATTTAAAATTACAAAATTTGTTCTGGTAATAATTTTACTCTATAGAGCTACTTTTTACATGGGATGCATTGCA
>DWTO01005731.1:0-10520 GCA_018244755.1 Jemadia pseudognetus
GTAACTGGTGAATTGTGGAAGTGTTCTACACTCCTCTGCCTACCTCTTCGGGGATAACAGGCGTGATGTTACGTTTTGTTTGTTTATTTTGATGCAACGTTATTATTAGTTTCATTTAAATACCAAAGTTTCTTCAACTTTAAAAGTATTCGTCGCAATTACGAGTTTAGTCACCGTGAGAGCTATTACTAACTCTCACTGCTCACCCAATAAATCAATTTCCAACGGTGTTCGGAAAGTCAATCACAAAAACGGCAACTTTATTTAAGCGATACAGGAACCGGCCCGTGGGAACCGACGCAAGAACTCGTGACAAAGCGTAAGAGAGTAACTTCGCTTTGATTGTGTTTTGGAGTTTCCATTTTCCGCAATCTGTGCCTACCGGCGTTTGAAACAAAACCACGACTGGTGCAGAATGAAAATTTTATATGAAAATATGGTAATCATTATTATTAACTCTTTTATTGTTTCACTGTTGGACACAGGTCTACACTGAGATTAAAAAGGTTAGGGTCATTGTCTGCCACGTTGGGCTAATACGGATTACCAGATTTAAATAGCTTTGAGCACTTAGTGGATAATTCTAAGGTGAGCAGGTTACGAGTACTCGAGGAACGAAGCAGTCAAGATAATAACAATATTTGCTTATATTAATAGAAACAAAATTAAATGTTAAAATTTTAACTTCTGTTATAAAACAAGAGTTATGTCTCGTGTAATAATATTGTTACATTGTAAACATGAAACAGAAGTTTCGTGCAAATATTACAATTCTAGATAGGTATGATATCATTCTTGATGTAAATTCGAAAACACTACGTAGTTGTATAAGGACACTTATATTTAAATTTAGTCAATTCTGTTCTTTTTACGATGTCACTGAAGTGTATCATAACTCATCTGCTTTACAGTCCCGAACTATGTATATGAGAAGTCAGTTATATTAAGAAATAATGACATCTATAATAGTATAAATAAAATGATGTCGTGTCATAATGTCTGTTGATGATCTTAATGCCTTTGCATTATATATTAAAAATATGACTTAACTGTGCTTATTATTATTATTTGCTCGGGGTTTAGATTTGTGCCAAGCGTATGGCAAAAGTGTCACCCCTTACTCTGTAGGAGGACGTAAACGTAATTGGTGAAATGTGGGAGTGTAATTCATTATTCTGTCTACCTCTTCATGGATCGCAGTCGTGAATATACGTTACTATGTAGCTTAATGTTAAACCATTTCATTCAAAAATTATGAAGGTAATTTATATTGACTAATATTATTATCACTCAGATATAATTTTATTGGCGTTAAAATATGGGAGCTAATATTTCTACATATAGATATTTAAATGAATACTACACATATATACGTATAAATCTTCGCACTTGATGATACAACTATCCATATAAAGAAATGGAGTTTACGTTCACCTTATGTGCCTTTATTGGTCATGTTATCGAGTGTCAATGTCACATAAGTCGTGCATGATAGCAAAACACACACAACCTCCAAAAGACTCACCAAAAATGTATGCTATGCCTTTAGACATAAGGGTAGTTTTTCTATGGTCCCCAAAAGCTTTAATTAAAACTTAACTGTGACACTTTTGTTTGAATTTCGACTGTTTTATCGTGAGTTATTGTAAGACTTGTAAGAAAAGCGCTCGAAGTTTCCATGAATGCTCAATATTATTATAAAGTTTCAGTGAAAACAAAAAGCATATTTAGTTCAGCGATGCTCGTAAAGTAAATGTGTATTCAAAGAAATTTTACTTACGTGTGCTTTTTTATGGTAATGTAGATTCGTTGTTATGAAACGTATGAATATTGAAGTTGGAATATCACACTAATAAATGTGATAAGCTTGGATGAAATTTGTTTTAAATAATACAAATAATAAATCGGAGTTAACAGTAAATAATTTCAAATATATAATTTTATCATTAATAAAATGCCTAAATTTAGTTCGAAAAGTTTGAATTATATCTAAAACATTCGAATTATATCGAAAAGATATAAGAAGACGTTATGATAAACGATTTGCTTATGTCACAATACAAGTAACAGAAAAATATTGAAAAATATTCGCATAGTTATATAATGTTTAAACAAGACGAATTTAATATGAATCGTGTTTACCGGTATATTATTAATTATTTCAAATATAATTGAGATGTTCTAAATTTACAATGATCGCTTAAAATATATCTTACCTGTTATATGCGACGAGAGTAGCCATGTCGTATGGAATTAATAAAGTAGTTATAAACCTTGATTTCACGTTAACACCTACTGATCACGTTTGAATTTTTGCCAAAATTCTAAAGTGCGTCGTTTCCTTTTATATGTTTATATTGAATTTAATTATGTACCAAGCAACGTCAAATTAGGATCAGACACAATAATTTTATATTATATTTTAAAACAAATATAAGTTATTTCTAAGCAGATATTGTATTTTGAATTTAATAATCAATTAAGAAGTGTAATATTAAAGCAAATTTGATCGCTTGAAACTATTGTACTTTAGAAGATTATTAATTTTTAAAATTATTTTATGCGCACGCGCAGTGTTATACGCTTACAATCCGCGGCGAGACTGCCCTCGCGCCGCCTCGCTGGAGGCTGGACCCACCTCTCTCTTCCTCGCTTGTTTTGTACTTTTTGCTTACGAGATAAACTTTAAATTTCCCCACAATTATTCTATTATGCTTGTAAATGATTATTTGCACGAATAACCTGAATAAATGATTATCGTATTAAATGGCCGGTGCTGTACTGATCGGTGGAGGTAAATTAAAGTTGTAACAGATAAATACCTAATACTACGGATGTTAGCCTTGTAACTTTTTACGCAGTACCATAATACCTATTTGTCATGATTGTATAATGTTACTCTAATTTAATGTGAGATTATTTTATGTTCATAACAATAAATAGTGGCAAACATTGATAGCGTTTAAATAACGTGTTTCATTCCATATAATCATTACTTTATTTCTATGAAAGCGTCAATGTCCGTGTTAACTACATACTTACAGTACCTAACATGTTAATTTTTGATACGATAACTTAATCCGAAACTAGTATAGATATACATACTATAGTAACTAGGACAGCTGACAAATTGCTTATATAACTCTCTAAGTAGGTACATACTTATATTTTTTATATAAATAATTTTAAAGCAGACAGAATAAATGCCCTCGTACAATACTCGTTATACAAATATTTTTTTCTGAAAGAGAATCGAACCCGCAGCATCTGCCTTCGCGATAGCTTCAGAAGCCACTACACCATTTTATGTGTAAACGATAATAGCTGGTCCAGTGCAGTTTTCATTTTCACCAGTTACGCGCCCGCCATAGCGCTGATACAGTCAGAATATCTGGTTAATTTATTTCGGTACTACTTTGATGCGTATTCTGGAATGCACCCGACGCAGGCCCGCTGCTCAGCGCTCAATTACATCCAGGAAAATGTCAGTGCTCCGCTGCCGCTCCATAATTGAGCGGTCAACGGCATTCAAAGCAACCCATCTCCATTTATCTTTCTCATTCGGATATTTCGTTATGGCTGTAAAACACGAAACAGCGTGGTGCTGAAAAGCTCCCAGATTTAAAAGCTCCAACATTACTTTGTTCCGATGCTTTACACTGTACATGTTATTAAAAAAACAATATTCGAAGCGTATTGTCGAGCTTTCGCGTAATTGATACGAGACGTAGTTGTTACTGTACACGAACATGGTGTGTAAAGTTTTATAGATAAAAGAGAAACTGATTTTATTTTGTTCACATTAAAAGCAACATGTATTTCAGCGAAATTACACGGTCACCGTCCTACGTGCGTTCGCTCACACTATGCCGGTCTCGTATTTAAGGTTTACATTGATCCCGTAATTGGCGACAGAAGTATTGTCAACAAAAATGATAATGAATCAAAACAGAATATTCTGGAATCAGTATTGCTCTTTGCAAAAAGTTAATTGTATCAGGCGTAATTTACGGAAATCCATTATTTATAATTAAGTAAAGGTTATTTATTATTTGAAGGATTATTGCTAAACAGCTTTAGCATAATTATAAAGTTATCTTTTAAAATGTTGTTTCAAATTGTACAGTATAAAGTGTACTAGTACAATAGTATCAGTGTATCAGCTCTGTATTACTATACACATATAATTCATGTGACAATCTAATTGAATCAATAAGGGTTACTCGTGGGACGAGAAATAAAGTACACTAGAATTCTTCTAACAAGCAAAACATGTTGTACTGGCTATTAGGTATATGGTCTGTCTTTAGATGTGTCTAAGCCTACCACTGCGTATAAAATAGATTTCTAACATATGAATATTGTACCTGAATTGATACGGTGTAGGTGTAGACATAAATGAACGAAATATTTCTGATACAAACTTTTCAATATTGCTGTCTTACGAAATCTGTCTAAATATTGTTAACGGCTAACACATGGACTTTTATTATACTTAGATTATATTTATGTATTTCCTAGCTTCCCAAGAAATAAATTGTTTATATATCTGCGTGTTACTGTTCATAGATCAGTCCATCGCGTAAACGTTTTCGTATGTACTTAGGCTCATGTCGTGTGAATTAGACCTTCGCAATCTGAATATAAACAAACTACAAAATAATATTTAGCAAGTTGGTTTTGAAAACTGTTTCATTAATTAAAAAGGGTCCGTACGTAAAAAAATAATAATTTACCGACAAACGTGTGTACCAACACAGAAGTACGCGATAAATGTTATTAAACCATTGTCAAATTTAAGTTCATATATAAGTATATTAATTGATTAGTCTTATCGTAACATTTCAAGTTCTCTTGTATCGTCACCGCGGTGCGTTTATTTCGGCCCCGCCGAGACGACGCTACCTGAATACTAAGCATTTTCAGCTGATTATAGCCGCCTCTAGCTATTTATAAAACATTGTTGGTATATCAACGCATTCGCATTACACACATAATTATGTTAGAGCTGACCGCATTAAAACATATTTGCCACTCTCAAACTGTATCGTCTTGTCATTTTATTCCATAGTCGTAGCTTATTAGACATACATATATTTACCAACATGGCGTGATCTTATAAATTTCCGACGGATGTAATATTGTAATCCTGTGAGTATTATCTAAAAGCTTATAAGGTTATTATAAGCCCCCTTCTAAAATATCGAGACATATTATACGAGAAGCAAGCGAATAAAATTGCTTCGTCTCTGATGTCTTAATGGATTTCAGCTACAAAACTGAAATATCTGCCATTACTTTTGCGAGATTTCGCGATTATTATCAGGTTTCAGTACAATTTTAATGCACTTTTCAGAATGTTTTACTTTTAATGCTTTACTCTACAGGTATTGCATTTATTATAATGGATTATTGAAAATGAGATAAAGTATAGGTAGTTGTACCCTTCTCTGCCTACCTCTTCGGCGATTGCAGTCGTGATGCTACGTCCATGTTAAATATCATTCATGATGATGATGACGATGATGACGGATTTAGAGATTATTTTATTTAGTCAGTGAATGTATGTTTACAATACATACTTCACTTCACGATAATATGACGCTTCAATAAAATCATTGTCAGAGATTGATGTATTAAAGTTTTTCGGTGTTTTTGTTTCATATAGTTTTCATTTATTTTTCAACTATTTTCCCTGCTGAATCTTACATTCCAGGCTACATCGCGCTTACATTCCGGTGACATTGGAAACAAATGCCAGTCCAGAAGCATTTTAAAAAAACATATCGTATGTTGTTATCCGATAACATATAAACAAAAGCACGTGTTTCTAGCATGAGTCATGCACGATCGATGCACGATCGACTGCGCTGACTGCCATCTCTATTTTGACCGCGCCACATCGATTGATAGGAAACGAATCTCGCCACGAGACGATGACCGATGTCTAAAAATATGTACAACCGCTTGTCACCTCGTACATATGTCGATACGCGATGTCAATGAGTCGAATTAATGTTTACAGGCGCCGCTAAACAAATTGATTTGTAGTATTCAAGGGTTGCCCGCGTATTCGTGTACGCTGCCTAAGAACGAAGTAGAGCTTGTAATGTGTATTTTATTGTTTATTTTAATTCCTTCAAATATTTATCATTGGCGAGACAGGCAAGATTTATTTAGTATCATTGGATTGACGAAATCCTAATAATTTTATGAAAAATAAATCTATTTTCATATCAGATACAATGGGTCAGATGCAACAAGGACATTTACCCGGTTGAATTCCAAAAAAGATTACATTTCAAAACTCATTAAAAAATCTTTAAATTGAAGAAAAATATAGGATGCTAACCATAAAATATTTTTTGACGTATTTAATAAATATCTTTTAAGATGTCATGTAAGCTTTCCACAAATGGACGTGTATTGTAAAAGTATGTATACGCGTATGTGTAGCGCGTTATGCTAAAAATATGCAAGTCAAAAAGTGCCAAGTGCGTCAAGTGAGACAATCGAGTCATTAGGAAACGACGTACCGCGTGTGTAGCTCGAACTGTTGTTGATAGTCAACACGCCAAGTCTAATTAGTCACGATTTTAAAACTGACTTGTTACATCTTTTATGTATATTAAGCGAATTGTATCTTTTACAATAAAGTCATCGTGGTTGCAGACTTTATACAATTATTACTGATTAATGTTTGAAGGATAAAGTGGCAAGCGTGCACACTATTTATTTGTTGGAATTTCAACAGATTATGTGATTAATACTTTCAGAAGTCTCTGAATCCTGTATGCATGTGTGAAGAGAGTGATCTTCTTCGTGGAATCGACAGCTGATCGTGAGTGATGTAAGGTGTAAGGTCGTGGTGTAGGGATCAGTCGCAATGTCCAGGGTGCGCTAGGTAGGGTAAGTTCGCGAAGGTAGGTAAGTGTAGGTTTGTAAGGATAGAGATATTTTGCATACAGTGCGCTCCTACGTATCCCGTAAGGGACCTAGCGTGAAGATACGTATGAGATTTACACGTTAAAGGGATATTATTAAATAATAAAGTACATAATAATAATAAAATTTCTTTTCGTTTAACGTTGACTGCATTACTAATATTAGCTTCCATTGCACAGCCATTGCGTCTTATATAGAAGGCGGCTTTTACAAAAACAAAAATATCTTTATGTTCCCCGAAGCTAATGTGTAACACACTCAGATCCGTTACTTCTTTATTCTATTTCCATCTTCTTATCTCACATCGACCGGTCTGTCAGCGCGGTCTCTGTGGCGTCAAGGACGAGGGCGGACACGGATGTTTCGGTTTAGGGCACTACGGACAAAGTGAAGGTTTTGACAGCCCTTGCCAAAACAAATGACGATTTTAGGTATATACAAGTATGTAAATTAAAAAATCTCTGTTCTGACTGTGGCCTTGACGGTAGTCGAACGACTAGCTCTGGGTTCGTTTGCGAAAGCAGCACCGTTAATACTCTTCTGTCGAACCGCTGGATTTGTATAGTTCCGATTATAAGCGGGGTGCAAATAAAAAGACGTTGGCGTTGCCACTTAATATTATGGGCACCAAAACGTAAGCGAATCAAGACTTCTGTTCGAGAACAGGCACTCGTTAACCTTAACAGTAACAGTCAAAACTTAACAGTATCGGGATTGTGGCAATTATAGAAATCGGTTCAACTTCCACAGAAAATGAAAACAGATTTATCTTCAAAAGTAACATGATCATAGATCTTAAAATTAAGTTATTAAGATCACAATATGTAAGCATATAAAACTTTATTTTACCATATTTTATATTTTTAATTACTCTTATTACTAATACAAGTATTAATATGATTTCATATAAATGATCCCTAGCAGTGATAACATTGGCTTCTCTTTCGTTTTGCACTTGGCATTATTTTTTTATGTTTCCTATTCTCCAAGGGTTGACCAGCGGAGAATGCCTCGAGGCATTACATTCGTTCTCTGTTCTACCTGTTTATTGGTGTTTAATAGAGAATGTGTATGTGTGGTTTGTAATGCTCTAGGGAGCTGAACAGAAGTACTCAAGAAATTGAGTAAAATAATTGTTTCTTATGTCTGTAATAGATACGGAAAGTATGGCGGGTAAAAAAATGTAAAATAAGAATATCGGTTAATGAGGGATTGGAAGTGTTCAAAAACGGCATGCGTGTGTACAGAAAATGATTGATGTGAATTAAGAATGTCAGGTCAGCAAGATAACTGACACTGGATGCTCTCTGCTTATCCTGTAAAAGACATTGCGTGACCTGTGCTGATATGAAAAATGTACTAATTTGTTAATACATACCCTACGGTGCCATTGTCGAGGTTCTGCAGGTGTTTGTTGAGCGTTTCCTGTATGTTCTGCTGGGAGTACAGCCCGATGGGCGAGTTGAACTGCTTGTGCACTATCTTCGGGCCAGTGGCCATTTTGGAGTCGTTCGTTCAGCGCTGGAAAGAATTTCACCCTTATGTAAAAGAAAAACAAGTCTAATTTGATATACGAACGAAGGAAACATACATATATGAAAAGATTAAGACATATATAATTTATAAAACCGTCAATATTCGATAATGAACAACTTAATGACAATGATATAGTGTCTTCCACCATTCGTATCGATGAGAGGACGACAATATTATAGTGATAAAACATTGCGATTCGGTGTAATCCAACATATAAAACATGCAAACCGTTTTTCCGTTTAAAATTGTTGTGACATTTACTATTTGATTATATTAAGAATACGTATGACCTTCGGTTTTATATGGTTTATCTAAATATTTTTCTACACATTATTTATAAAATTATCATTGATATATATTATAATAATTTTCACATTAATTAGGAAAATAACAATGTTTACTTTCAGATGGCGGAAAAACTGGATTGTCAATTTTTATCTTCCTCATGAGGTAATTTTATTATCCTCTCGTAAGATTCGTGCCTGGGGTTAGAGGCGAAGCTCGGCGTCTTATTGCGTTTTTATTAGCACCGACCCCAACGATGACGGCTGTAATATTTTTTCCGAATAATGTACGAGAGACAGGTAGCTTTGTGCAAATAAGTTTACAACATTAGCATCGACGGGCACGGAGGGGAAAATGATATCATTAATGATGGATAGGGAGCGTATTACGAGTATTTTAACGAGTCTCCAAACCGTTCACAACTTGATTTAATTTACGACGATATTAAAATTTATTTATAGACACTTTTAAAATCCTGCCATCTAGTATTAATAAGTTATTTTGTACGACGTACATTCCCAAAAGCAGCTGTGTATTAACATTCAGATTTGTACCGGTAATGTTCATTGCAATAAGGTAAACAACCCGTGTACCGTCTTAACGTTAAACGCTAACAATTTAAACGTGGTTTATTTGTGACGTCTGGGAGAGGCGTGGCACAATGGTCGGGGAAGACAGTTCCTGTATGTCGTACAGGGATATACATGCATCAATACAAAATGAATATGTTTTACATTATGATATAGTATGCGAAGACAAATTAGTATGCTCTTTTCTTAAAATATGATATGATATACGATCAATGATTATAGTATGTATCACTAGAAAACTAAAACCTACAAATATTGCACAGAATATAAACTTTCGTGAAAAGAGAGTTTCAATTTCGTTATATGGAATGTTAAAAAAACTTACAATCATTTGCATTTTGTAAAAAAGTTTCTAATAAAGTGTTGCTAATAAAAATAAAACTATTTCTAAAAAATAGTTTTCTTCTGATACTTTGATCGTAACGTTATTTATGCATTACAGACAATATTTCCACGAGAAGCAGAAGCGCGTGGGAGTGCCTAAAAAAAGTACGTATAGCAGTCGGAGAGATGAGATATTTAAAGAAGACGACGAGAGACGATCTGTGTACGTATCATCTGGATGTTTCGTGTCTGGAAAATTGTTACGAAATATTTTGCACAACATCAAACAAATGTAATATCTATTCATTACTAATTATTGAATTGACAGAGATACTGCTTTCAATATTTGATAAGATATGTTAATCTTCTGAAAACTATTTACAAATTGATCGTCAACGTGATCTGTAATGTTTCTGAAAAATTTGACTTTAAAGATAAAAATAATGTGTGGAACTATTGTGAGGTCAATACAGCTGTTTGTTTTGAGACAAGGTTAACGATATCGTCATCAAGGTCGAAAATAATCACGTCGAACACTCCAGACTGTGCATTATACACGTACAAGAACTTCATCGTATATTTACAGCGCGCTGTGTCCAATGTGAACTTGCGGGCCATTTATCTATATAATATGCTCACAAAGTTCACTTATAATTAGTATTAAGATTAAATGTTCCTACGTCTATCTTCCAAATGTTTAATAAGTAATTAGTGATGAGTGTAATGCGATGCATGCTCGGCCAGTGTTCCAGACGCTGACGTAGCGCATTCTGGCGTCCACGAAAGTGAGTTGCGCTATTTCAGTGGCGTGAAGTCATGGCGAATTATTTTTGTAACGGG
>DWTO01005732.1:0-10518 GCA_018244755.1 Jemadia pseudognetus
AGTGCTCGATCCGGGAATCGAACCCAGGACCTCCTGATCGTCAGTCGCACTTACAACCAACACGACCAACGAGGCAGGCAATCCTAGGTTATATGTGCGGAAATAGTTACCCGTAGTAAATTTTGCCCTTTTGCCATGCGGATAAGCAACGTGGAACCAGATCGATTCATTCTAACAATAGATATACCCATATGACAACCAAACTTACTTAAGGATAATTTAGTCTAGTACAATAGAGTCATCGACAGTTGATAGGCTAACGTTCGATATTGGCTTGCACCCACAAGCATTGTACGAGACTGTCGGATATTGTATTCGAAGCTTAAATATCGGCGGTCCCCTAGGACATCCGGGTTATTAGAAGATAACTATCACACGTACAACATATGTGACTCCTGCAGGAGGATGTGACAGGTATTATAATAAAGCGTAGGCGGTGCAAGAAGCTTTGCTTAGCGTGGAGATTGAGCGTAACACTTCAGGAACGCCTATGTCCAGCAGTGGATTGCAATAGGCTGATGATAATGATTGTAGTAAATCACTGAGAAAGCTTGCAGATCCAATTATGTGACGCTGCGTCGTCTTACGCCAATACAATTCAGTTGTCCTCCTACGAAGAATTTATTTAAAATTGAGGAATTTCAATTTCGATCTTTACTATTTAGAGGAAGAAATAAATTATAATTTGTATATCTCATAAATTTGTTCCAGAATAGAAGATCATTCGACATCATTTCATACAGTTTTAAAACGGTGTGTCATAAGGTCAAACTGTGGCGATAATTAGTTGGCGAAGCACCTACGTCATTGAAAGCTGCCGGCTGGTATTATAGTTGTGGTTCGTAGAAAATGACGTCACTAGATAATTAGTGGCAATAAATAATGGAGTATACGCATAAACCGATTGTATGCTTATTATTTTATATCTGCGTCATGGATTAACGAGTGGGTATTTGTATCTATTAATATTATAGAAATACAGCAGACACGTCATTACCGAACAAAATTAATTTTTTGAAATATATCAGAGGTTTAGTTTATTGCAAGTGAAGATGTTGATTAACAATAATATTTGCTAATTATATACGTACAATGAACGAGGTAATGTTAGAACTGGAGATTTACGTAACAATATTGAAAATCGGTTCATGAATATAACACACTTGCACATAAATGAATTACTATTACGGCGAGTACCAGTGTAGGTTTTAAAAAGGAAATGTTTCAATCAATCTTCTGCGTCATACACATGTTACATTCTGCATTCTCATCGTAATGTTTAGATTGTGCAAACCTCGAGCTTTGTAGCGACTGTGCATAGTACTTGTTACTTTGTTTTTCCGTTCTAGGAAAATATATCGATGTATATTGCACGTGTAACGGAAAGTGTGCGCCACGTGTAACCTACTCTTCGAAAAACTTAGCGTTCCAACGATTTCACTAGAATGCATTATACAAAAAATGTTTTTGGACGAAAAACGATTTATAACCATAAAACAATCGACTCCGTTTCAGTTGTATGGTTAATATTCATGATTTTCAAAACGAGTCGCAGACTTTGCGGTACACCATTGCAAAACATAACATAGAAATAATATAATGTAATAGAGATTTTCAAAATTTAAATTTAGAATATTCGAATTACGGTGCCTGTTAAAAGACATTTGAATATGGAATCAGTAGTGTCTTGCATACGTATAGTTGCTAGTAACCATCCAAATGATTTTTTCTTACATCTGTATACCAAATTATAGAACTACCCAATGGTCGGCTGATTTAAAACGCGTGAAACGTCGCAAGTACGATTAAGTGATTTTGAACATCAATTTTTGAACATAAATAAAAGTAAAAGTAATTTTGAGCATTTTCTAATTAGAGTTTTATAATTAAGGCGGTGACATCATGCGAATCATAATGTATTCGAAAATATGATGCAATTAAATTTACACTATGACAAATTTTCATTGATTTTATTACATATGCATGACATTAATAAAATGTCATTGAATGTGAATGGAACTATTAAAATAACAAAAAATTACTATACGAGACATTGATATAGTAAAAAAATTATATCTATCCTATAGAAACGAATACTGTATCCTTTAGCAGTGTTCGATATCTCCAATTGGAGCTTAAAACTCGTAGATCACTGGAAAAAATACCCAGGTATTTACAAGCTATCGTAATATATGTACGGTAGCTTACAAAACTGTCTAAAAAAGGTACAAACTAATAAAAATGTACAGACTGCCTCGTTGGTCGTGTTGGTTGTAAGTGCGACTGCCGACCGAGAGGTCCTAGGTTCAATTCCCGGGTCGAGCACTATAATTTTTTTATAATTTAGATTTTATAATAGTGGCTCAGAGTCTTGATGTGGGCCCGGTGCATTGCAAAAGGTTCACCACCTATTCCACAGTGGAACGTAAACGTAACGTGAAGCGTGGGAGTGTTCTACATTTATCTGGCTGTCTCTTCGGGGATTACAGGCGTGAAATTACGTCTAATATATGTATGTACCTTTGAAGCCTTTAACAACATAACAGTAAACAATAACAGTAAAAAGATATAATGATTAGAAAATGAAGCTCGTGCTTATCATATGGCCTGTTTAATTAGCTTTGATGTTGAAGTGTGAAAATAGAAACTATATTAAAACGACTTCTACACGCATTTGTTTGTGAGTGTAGGTATGTGTATAGAATAGCATTTGTTTGTGTGAGAAATAACGTAACACGTATCATCCCGCCTGTAATCTCCGAAGAGGTAGGCAGAGACTTCGATCAACTCGACTAACGAAGCAGTCCAGTGAGTCAGAGCGAGGCGAGGGTGTAATTAATGTAATCAGTAATTTCTTCTATAAACCTCAATGATTAGAACTTGCATTAGATCATTTGCAGTGCGCTTAATAATTGTCAACAAATGAAATAAAATAAAAAGAAATGAAAAAAAAAAACCGAGAAATTAAAGATGCAATGTTTAACATTTTTTAAATTCCAGTGCGCTTACAAGCTGTTAATGTGATTTAACGTTACATCGTATCGGATTATGTCCGCGCGGTGGAAACTATGAGAGGTGTTAAATTCTACCATCTACCTCTCCCATTTACGCTCGGATGCTATTAAAACATTTTTATGCACGCTGTTTTACATACTGGCTGAAATGTTTTGTAATATACAAGCAAATTCTCGAAGGACGATGAGTCTATATTGAGAGTTGTATTTTTTTTAATATTTCGAGGCATGTATGTATGTATATTTCAACCGAGATTAAGTTAAAAATGAGAAAATCGAATTAAGATAATTACATGCCAATACTATATTTTCATTGTAATCTAGGTTGACAAGTGGCAAATGTCATTTGACATTAAGTGAGCCCCTGGTAATCGTAAGCGTAAATAGCAATAAAGTATAAATAAATAAAATTTAAAGTCACAGATGTATACTTTTCCATTATGTGACTTTACATAGGGCGTTAATTTTTCAGTACCAAACGTAAAGTAGATGGCGCCAAAACCAGTCCTTGACTATCTAGAACTAGATTTATTTAGGAATCGTTGTCTTACGAAATATTGGTCAAATTTGTACAGTTTAAATTTATATTTGTTTATCAAAATTTTACGGTTCGAAGTATAAAGAATGTTCACACATTGGCTTCTTGTATTATATTTTATTTTCTGAGTGCAATAACAAATGGCGGTGTTTCTAAAAACGTTCGTGGAACGTACAGAACAGTTTATCACTTAGGTATTTCCATTGATCTTTGAGGTGTAGGTTACAGATCAAGTCCTGTGTGGGATGTTTCTGAGCCGCTTTTTAGGTCTCCGAAGAGTTCTGATGTTCTTTCTGACTATCTGTTTAACACGTTTGAAGTAGGGAATTCTTAATTTTTTCTTATTTGCTACTGGCTAGCATTTGGCTACAATTTCACCTTGTGGAAAGCGCTGATGTGGAATATCGCCTATTATTGCCTAGCAAAGGCTTATTCACAGTACAAATAACCTTTGGATATAGCACATACTTAAAAGTTTGCCACAAACCGTAATCCAATATCGAGAGCTCTACGTTGGTTTACGTTGGTCTACATTGGTCTACGTTAGTCTACATTGGTCTACGTTGGTCTACATTGGTCTACGTTGGTCTACATTGGTCTACGTTGGTCTACATTGGTCTATGTTGGTCTAAGTGGGTCTACGTTGGGCTACGTTGGTCTACGTCCCTCTACGTAGCTTAAAATTACAGTTGATTTGTAATTTTCAACGACGACAGGGCTTTGTGGCATTCTATTCTTTACACTCTACGTATAAAGTGGATATCTAACCTTTATCATAGTGCGTAGGCGTCGTAGGTTTTGTACGAGGGTGCAGTCATAGCGGGCCGCGCCGGCGGAGCCCCTTGCTGGTCTTCATCTGTACTACCACTCCGACAGTATATGTTCACTTTACACTTACTCGCGACTGAATAATGATTAATTGTTAATCAATCTCATTTCACTTCATATTAACGTGAAAAAGTTATTCAGAACGGTTTGAGAGTTATTCATATATTCAAGAGCGTATCACTATGGTCGTTTGGCGAGCAGAGATGCGGCGACGGTTACCTACAAACAAATAAATGCAAGAGATGAATGTATATTCTCGGGCACTGTAAACATTCCGCCGCAGATTTCACGGACGGATTTTTGTGAAAACCGCGAGAGAAGCAGAAAGAAAGAGAGAGAGATGGCGATTATCGTGAGCTTGTTCACGAAAGATAAATCTTAGATCACGTTCCGCAATACATTCCAATTTACAGAACATTTATAGCGTATTGAAAGCGTCCGGCCTTAAAGGGTACGAAAATAAATCGTTCCGGAAACGGCTGTTATTTGTCTCTTTCTAAATACACATCTGTTTCGAGACAATCGTAATACGGTGCCGCTATTTCACACAAGGTTGCAATATCGATTGTACACTGGCTGCATACATCACGACTTACTATGAACTGAATTTTTATATTGAAAATTTCTTCCTCAAACTCAAGAACTAGAATAAAACAACACTTAGACTATAAATTATACCCTGAGCAACATGTAAAAAAATGTAGTAATTTAGCTAATAGAAGATAAGAATGATAATCGTATTCTGATCTTCGAGGGACTACAGAAAATAAATTTTATAATAATATTTTTCAGATGTACAAAAAAATCTATATACTGAATGAAATGGAAAACACATACATTTTAAATTGAAGCAGAAATATCGACTAGAGGCTATACGTATTCCACCCAACATCTGTCTGATCTAAAAATAATGGTTGACAAGGAGCGGGCCCAAATAGGTATTGGAAATAGTCGTGCAGTTATCAAACACACATTAGCCGCGAGCCACCCACGTCACCGTCATTCATCCGCTTCGATCGCACGCACACGCGCACACCGACACACCGCACACCACACCCGCGCCTCCCTCGCCGCACCAACACACCACCACGCCACACCATCCAATACCACTACCGAAGAACCAAACCATTACCACAGACCAATATAAAAGCCGACGACAACGCCGCGGCCACGCTCGCGCATAGCCGTCCACCATCTTAAATTCATTCACAAAAATCGCTACAGCACAGCTTATATTTGTTTACCGTTTTATGCTCCTCCGCTCACAACGACGCCTGATCCTGGCCACCGACACCGCTCTCCCGTCGCGATGAAGCGTCTTACACTTTGTTTAACGTCGAAATCACATTTAATGACTCGTTTTTGTTGCCAATACGGTAATTTTCAAAGCTCGGGCTCGTGACGTGCGGACGCCGAGAGCTACTGTGTGCAACTGAAGAATGGTGGCAGGACTGCGGACGGACGCGGAACGCGCACGCGCGCTGTGTACCCGCCAAAATACACCTACGCGCATGTATGGACGAAGCTTTGCTTCTCGTTCAAAAGTTCTTACATTATCTTGCTTGTGTTTGTTTTTAATCATGGATTGACAGCGACCTACACGAGCCACTTGTCACAGTTCCCGGTGTATCCTTACCGTGTTGTCAATAATTAGTAGTGAATGGCAGCGAGAAGGCCCCGGTTGTCCCGGTAACCCCAACGGGTTGTGTAACGAGCAAATAACATGAAGCGAAACGATTGTCCTATTTATATCGCGCGTAGTGACATGGCTCGTAGCTCGCTACGACCGGCTACGGCGTACATCACTGAGCACACTGCGTAGATAGCATGTAGCAAATATTTGTACAATTTAAAATAAATGCAGTGTTTATAATTAAAGCTGTACCAGCAATTATCTCTCTTAAATTTTTACATAATTCATAATTGCTGAATATTAATAACGAACTATTTCCTTTTTTTTTAAGTTTTGTAACAACAAAAACAATGATTGTATTTGGCTAAAATGAAATGTGTGTATTAATTATTGCGAATTCTTTTGCATCGTTCTAAAAGTTTCTTTTGTTATCGGATACATTTTTTTTTTCATGGAATTTGTTGTGCAAAACTCCGAAACTTTTTCTGCATACGATCGACACTCTTACCTGATCTTTCCTGTCAATTAACATTTATTTGTGTTGTGATAAAGAATAGATGTACTCGTATGTATCTTTCAATCTCTACTGTATGTTTGTCGACACTTGTTTGTGTCGAATGTCAAGGACTCTATTTTCGCGTGATGACGTCATACAGTCGTTCATGACTATAACAAATTACACACGTTATATACAATATGTGTAATTAAATTTTTTTTAAGACACATCTGTTCAAAGTGATTAGAATAGTTGTTTTAGTATATTATATTTTTGGCTTTTTATGTATACACGAACTTAAATTAAATAATGTTGATATTCACTACTCATAGCTTCAATATGACCACGAAATTATTTTAAGCAAGTTCATGAAACATAAATAAAAAAATATACCCATATTAAACGAAATTACGTAATTTAATTTACCGTCATTTTCTGGTTCTACCTAAAAGTATCAGTAAAGATATTATCGGGTCTGTATTTTTGTGTTATAAGAAAAAATCAGTTTTAACCAATATGTGTATTGAGTGTCTCCGATGTTACTTCACTTGGCAGATTGTTTTTAATACAAGGGCAAGGCATGTTTATATTATAAACGCTTTCAATGCGTTCTGCATTGGAACATAAATAAAGTATTAACTTCGAATCACGCATGTTCAATAGCGCGACTCGGGTCCCTTATAGTTCCTTAGTCTAGCGATTTCGTCTAGTCAAGCCTGGTTAACCCTTCCTTTTCCATTGCGATGACGCTACATCCAGTTAAAGGGCACAAAAATAGAATTCGAAATTTGAATAATTTATAGAGTGGTGAATTTACGACAATCATGTCAGACCCGTAAGGACAGACATACTTCGCACTGTGTGCCTAGCCTGTAAGGGAGTAGGCTTGTAGCTTGAAGATATAATAACGTTAATAATTATAAAAACTAATAATAAGGACGTAAAATTTATTTTATGACAATTCAACAAAACCCCGATAAAACACAGCTAGCTAGCTTCTATTTTTATCTCGCACTAAATTATGTTTCTTAAGTGTTGTCACCAAGTATTAATCTTGCAATTGGTTAGGGTCGTGTCATACTGACAGCGAATACATCGCGAGCGTTTAGCAGGGACCCGTTCTTTAGTACTAAGTGTGAGTCCCTCAGATAGCTCTTTGATTTTCTTTTAAACACAACTTTAAGAAATAAATAAAACTGGCTGTCTTGATTTTAATATTGAAATTACTTCTTTGAAGATTGAATTTCAAAATTAATATTCATAAAATCACACAGTAGCACTTTTTAAATATATTTTTTAGATATAGGTATTTTTTATAATTGTTAAATAAAATATCTAAATGATTACTGTTACGATTACTGGTTACGAATACTCTTATGCAGAGGCTGCGGTGTTGCAAGTGACTTACTGATGGCGTTGCGTGGGCTGCGAGGAGATATGCCTAGAATAGACAAGGTGGCGCCGCTCTGGCTAGACCGGCGGCAGACGACAGAATATCTGCAGGACGAAGATAAATAACCAGTGACGCTGTTGAAATTCGCCCTGAAAAAATATCCCCTTGTATCCAGCACGAGTTTATTATGTATTTGTGAACAAATATTCTCGATTTATATAACAACTATGATGTTTCTTATGGATACACACAAAGGATTTGATTGTGAAATGATTGTTCCAAGGCAGTTTTTTTTATGATTGTTAAATAGTGATAGTGAAAATAACAAGGCAATCAATTACATAATAAAAAATTATGACCTTTATAATTTATTGCGATTTATTTAATTCATAATAGGCACTTCCTAGGCAAGCGTTCTACATATTAGGCTGTAAAAATACACAATATACAAAAATTATTTGTCAAACTTAGGAACGTACTGCCCTCAGCACCTCAGTAGGAACCCCTCAGTCTAAGGCTTAGGGGATTACAAGCGTGATGTTACGTTTTAACCTTCAAAATTGCAAATGGACAAATGGTCTATACATTTATTGTATCTAAGGTGCCATGTGTACAGTAGTAGCAGTTAATATAACTTTCTTCCAAGTAAAGGGGGTCAGCCAAGTTGTTTGGCTGCCAAGTATACCCTGTGACTCCATGTACGCAACTTAAATATGAAAGTAACCTTGTAATCACTATGTAACTATGTACATAACAGTAACGATCCGTGAAACAATCGTGCCAAAAAAACAAGAAACTAACCATCGCATCGCTTTATAATATCACAATATATTTAAGTATTCGTTTATCGCATTTTTAATGTATTTTATTTGGCTCTGTCTATAATTGTATGTGTATGTTTAGTAGTTAATAATTCACATAAATTAGTACCCAGATAATATAAAATGTACAATTTTGCGTTGAGGTGAAGTGCGTAGATTTAAAACCGCTTTTAAAATCTACTGAAAGATTTGAATAATGTTATATTGGAATAATAATATTGTATTATTTCCTGACAAGACTATACTTAGAATATACTGCATATAAACATTTCAAAGAAATTTAATGGAATGACATGAAAATTATCCTTGTCATTTTAAAGCTTTCTGTCAAGGACAATCATCAGATATACATATAGGTATGTATTATCTTGTATGGTTTTTTAGTATACTGAAAAAAACTTTCATGTTAGCCAATATCGGAAATAAACTGCAATTATCCTTCAATTGTTTATCAGAAGCTTAATTGTCTGTATTTAATAAATAAATATAGTTGTACACTCGGTTAAAAACCATAATAAACTCATAACTATAAAAATTTGTTTATGAAAGAGAACTACCAGGTACCAGGGTAACAGAAGATTGAAATGAAATATATTCGTAAATAAAAAACTTAGTTGTATATCTCTGTAGCTTAGGGTATAAACACTTTTAAAAGATTTCGGTTTATGCATTAGGATTGTCGTACGAAAACAATAAATACTCATAGGTACATGAAGAAAAAGTAACCCAAATATCCTAGCCTCAATCACATCTCACCACATTGGTACAGAGACCGCTACGCACGAGCCGGCTGCCGCCTACGGTTTTGAAATTTCAGAACTCCTGCCAGAGCGAGTGAGCATTATATATTTTCATACGTTGAAAAGAAACGAACGTGGCATCGATCGGTTTGCGTCACACAGGACGCGTGGGCGCGATGACGTCACGCCGCACCCGCCAATCACGGAGGAAGGAAAAGGCGGCACGAATTAGTGAAAAATTGCGGAAAATACTCGCCTAGATGTTTCCTTGCATTTACGTCAGATAGCATTACGTCGGAGGGTTTAATACAACCAATATATTAAAATAAAAACATTATTTAAAAAGCTATTTTTTTTATTATTTGAAATTAAATTTCAATAATGGACTGTTACAGCACTAATACTCGACTGTTAAAACGACACGGTATGATTGTTTATGTTAAAAATATTTAAAAAATATAAACTTTATTTGTACTATGTAAACGTTTTATTATTATTTAATATAAAAATTTATATGTCTTATGGAACAGCAATATCAGTGAAGGAACTCCATGAGTATGCATAAAAATGATTTAAACAGAAGTTTTGATAACATTATCAAATTATTCTTCACAATTCATTTATTAAAAATGTTTGATCAGCTGCCACCTTCAACATGTAATCGTAAAATACGACATCTAGTGTGTTTTTTATAACTACATAGATTGTCACCACAAGCGCAGACTATGTTTACAGCTGCTCGTGTTAGATGGCAGCACCATTGGAATTTGCTATCAGTTTAATTGATTCAATAATATTGCTGAAGAAACAATAATTCCGGCATTCATTATATTATATTTTTAATTTTTATTATTTAATAGTGACAGATTGTAGCATTAATTGTATAATATTTATAAATTTCAATATTTGATATTAACAATTTCAAAAATTTGTTAGGTACAGTTTGTTAGGTATACTCTACCTCGTTGGTCGTGATGGTTGCAAGTGCGACTGCCGATAGGGAGGTCCGGGGTTCGATTCGCAGGTCGAACACTACAAAAAAATCTAATTTAGAT
>DWTO01005733.1:0-10517 GCA_018244755.1 Jemadia pseudognetus
CCGTTTTATATTATTTTTAAGTTAATTATAGCCAATATCAGCTGTACATGCAAAAATAAATTTAAAAATCCGAATCGATAAATATTTTTAAAATTAATAATTCGGAAAAATATTTATGTAAATAAATAACAAAATTGACCATCAAATAGTGCTGAAAGGCCCCGGTGAGATTCGAACTCGCGATCTCCTGTTTACTAGACAGGCGCTTTAACCAACTAAGCCACGGCGCCTGATACAAGCCATGACAAATTTTAGCGCCACGTCGCACGCAAGATTGTCATTAAATGTTATCTGTACATTTTTATAAGAAGGACTTGTATTAAAACGAATGTTTAAACTGTTTTGCACCATAATACATTGATTATAAGATTACATTACCAAGTACACGATAATTTATTTTTTAATAAAGATCTTATTGTTAGTGAACAAGTAATTTTTTCCTACATATTTTCACATGTATGCATTTCGTGAATGCAAAATACGCATAATGATCTACATACAAAAAATATGTTGGCTTTTATTACCAACTTGTATCATCAATATTGGAATGTGCGCAATGAGTGGTTAGAATTTTAGTACTTAGTGAATCCTGGCACGCAACCTGCTGTTTTTAGTTTAAACATCTCTTTGTACGTTTATTAATTTTTTTATTTAGGACCATCAGTAGAGAGTACAATATAAAATAAACATAAATGTACATGAATAACAGATGGACGCAACATTAATATATAAGGCGTAAAAAAGTAAAAACAATTATTAAAAATTAAAGTCTTCGAAACCGACGCGCATGAATGAAGACAATGATGAATGTGGAGGAGGCGCGGCAGGTATGTAAGGACCGAGCTATTTGGCACTCGGTGCTCTCTGCGAACCCCGTAAGGGACCTAGCGTGAGGATATGTATGTACTTATTAAAAAACACAAAAGAAGTGACAATTAACAATAAATAACATTTTAATTAAATAACAACAATATTGTTATATTCACTAGTTCACGACTCACTAGACGATTCACGAGTATGTCGAGTATATTGTCTGTTGACAATATAACACACAGCATACATAAACAGTAAACTTTTGTGTTATCCATTATATGTATTTTAAAGTGTGTGTAGGTATACACAGCAAAATTCGTACCTGAACAGCGTTGGAAGATATCTCAAATTTCTTATTCTAGGAGGAGCCAAGCGCAGCCTAAGCATGGAGCTGGAAACGACTAATTATGATGACGTCATACCCGGACATAGGATATAAATAAGTATTCATCAATTAACCTTTGTGTCTACAATCAACTATAAATTATACTATATTATACATTTCATATAATTTGTAGCTGTCGATGTAAAAAATCGCAACAATTCTAGTTATGTAAACTTTACCGCTTGATAATTTGTTCCAACGACACCAAGGTTCAACGTCATGACTGCGAATGTCTCCTTGAAACATGTTGACATTTGAACGAAAATCAATATTTAACTAATGGGAACATTTTATCAATTCATATCTCGGTACAATTCTACTCAATCGACTGGTTCTCGAACTTTTGTGTGTCCGGTAAGACACATATGTCACATAGCACAAGAATGAAATAAAGGCTTTATTCTTAATTTCGATCTCGGGTTGGTAATATGACGTTAAATTAATAGATAGATATACAGTTAGATACATAATATATAGAAGATAAAAATATAGATAACGCTATTATTTATACCATAAGAGAAATTATACAATACATTCGACTGGTCCGTTAGTGTAGCGGTTAGTAAACCTGACTGTTTCGACGGTTTCGTGGGTTCGATTCCTACCCAGAATAAATATTTGTGTGATGAGCACAAGTATTTGTTTTGTATTGTATCTTCTGGCATTACAGGAGAGATGTTATATATATAAATACATAATTCTATAGGTATATGTAGTTCATCAGTCCTCCAGCTACCATAACTCCAAGCTCTCTGACTGTTTAGTTTGTAATCCGATGACCCTGTGTGTTGAGATGTCCCATAATATTACAATTATATAATATAAATATTATATTATAATAAAATATTACATTATAATAAAATATTACACTATAATAAAATATTACATTATAATAAAATATTACATTATAATAAAATATTACATTATAATAAAATATTACATTATAATAAAATATTATATTATATAGACAAAGCAAATGTAACCGATGTCCGTTGTTATCTATTCAATAGCATTTTTAAGATTAACAGCATATAACGTTAGTAAACTTGAAAAGAGACAGCCACTAAGAAAACAATTAAGTAACAATAATTGTTTATAGTAAATAATTAAGTAATTTTATAATTATTACATAATGAATGAACAAGGTTGTGTTACTGGGATTACATGTTAGCCGTAAAGTTGATGATGATGATGTTTTAATGGTAAATAATGTACACCGCCGTGAACTCTCCTCACCTGCATCGCCATATTGACGACTGTAGCGTGGTGGCGCCATCGAGCAGCGATTCGACTACAGACTGAACATAGTTAATCATTTGCACCTTGTATTGTATACAAACGCATTACCCTTGTCCCCTTACAATGTTTACGAGCATAGGTCAATCTAACGCCTATTATTTAATATACGCTCCTATTGATAACGAATAACTATTAAGTGCGGTGTTAGTATATAAAGTTCCTATCGACATTTATATAATTATGTCAGGGATTATTACGCAAGAGACATGTAATGTAATTATTGTAACAGCTGCGAAATTGTATGTATGTGTAACCAGCTTTACGTGTGATCTGTAACTAGCTTTACTGTTACTGCTCCGCCAGTCCGCTTGCAACGCTAGCATTTGTACGTCTGTCTATATATTGATTAATACGTGAAGAGAAATCGATAGGACCTGGGTTTAAATTACGGATCGGGCACTATTAAATTTCTCTGATTTCGATTTTCTAGTAACGGCTCGGAGTCTGGATGTGCCCGGTGTATGGCAATAAGCTCACCTATTCCATAGCGGAGTGTATTACATTCCTCTGCCTACATCTTCGCGGATTACAGGCGTGATGTTACATTATGTTGTTAAATTTAGTAATACAAAAAATAATATGCAATAAAACGGATGTTTTTCTAAACTAAGCACAAATTCAATTGTTATACAAGTAATTAATCTAACAAAAATCGCATGTAATAAAATATTATCAAGTACGTTATTTTATATGTATACTCAGCCGTTACCAGACCGCATCGGTGAGTGTAAGTAAAAAATTGACAAGAGATTTTTTTATAATATTTAAAATTGTACATACCCAAAAATTGCTTCAATTAATTTTAATTTCGTTTATAAATAATTACAACAGCAAAGTCCTGCTTAGTTAAGTTAATTAAAAGAGGATTAAAAGTCAACAATAATATATTTTATATTTTCCTATGGGAATAAAACGTACTCTTATACAGAAAAATATTTTATTATTCAGGCTAGCAATGAGACACTTATCATTGTAGCAAATATAGTAAGAATTTTTTTATTTCTGTCAGAGGCGTGTCTACGAGATATGAATGGTAGTGTACGGTACGAATAGTCTTCAACGGTGCACACACTTGGCGCTGTTCATACGGCTCCCCGAACAACCCGAGCTTTCGTAACAAAGTGTCATTGTCACATTCGTGTTCGTTACAAAGAAACATATTAAGTATTTCATAGAAGGCCGGACGGCCGGGTCTTAATATACTCGTGCATAATTCGTACTGGATATTATTGTGCATATAAAAGCTTTGCTTTTAATATTGATTGTGTACTGTTTCGAAACACAATCTTATTATATAAGCTCACGTGTTGAGTTTTAAAAAAGTTATTATTCTCGATTAAGATAGTATCTTAATCGATATGCAATTTCATTCTACACTTGTAACTTTCAAAAATGTTGTATTATTTGCAAGAATTACCAATATATAAAATATATATCTTAAAAGATCTATCAATATTTTTGTACTGCTTAATTATTATTTCTGTCGGAACACAACAGCGTAATGATAAAAGAACCCGGTCATTCCGAAATTCCCGTTCGGCAGACAATTAGACTTTCAGAAATAATTTCTTAACGTCTTCTTTTTATAAGGTCTCGTGTTACTATAGAGTAGGTGGTGAGCCAATTGCCATACATCGGGCACAAATCCAGGTTACCAGACACCACTAGAAAATTCCACTCGAGATTTTAACCCAGAACCAGTCGTTTGGGAACGAATTTGTCCAAGAAGGCAGTCCAATGTAGCACAAATTAAAATACCCATACTATGACATACGTACCTACATATCCTCACAGACACACACAGACAGGGTAGACAGAGGGCACAGAGTGTCAAATATCTCTATTCTTGCTCACCTGTCATGCCTCTTTACATTCATTATTCTCTTCATAGTTCTTCTCTTCTTCACTCTACAGAGTATGACATTCGAAGTTATACAATCTTGGTCTGGTGGGATTTTCAAAGAATGCTTTAAGCAAATTGCTACTCATGAGGAACTAAATTGAAACTTGAAAATCTTATGTCTTCCAATGGATGCCTACGAAGACGGACTACACCGCACTACTGAAGTTGTTGAATATTTCATCAAAAATGTAATGTATTTATTGCACATTCAAGTACGAATGGATAAATATTCTTAAGCGTGTAACACACGGATTGACTCTGTGTTGACGCTCTTTACACCTACATAATATACGATAATGTTTCGCGCCGATTAAAACTAATGGCGCAGATAAAGAAGGGCCAGTAGGTATCTCAGCTTAAGCCTAATTTTAGGTTTTATCATAATCCGTTGACACATATATGTCAATATCTAATTCTGTTTGTTGAAGTACTTCATTGTGTAAATATAAGTGTATATTGTATTATGAAATAAGAAATTTTCTTGAAATACACAAAAGATACAGGAAATCGGGAAATAGTTATTTAATAAATTGGTCTTATTATTATAATTACATGTTTTACTAATTACATTTAGTTTGCAAAAATGTTGGATTACCATATGAATAAATAAATAAAATCTTGGCTTAATCATTAATTATTACATAGGAATATAAGGGTATAATATAATTATTTTTCTTATAAATATTGTACAAATCAAAATAAGTTTCATTAATCTTATATTACTTTGATTTATTTGTGTCATATAAATAAACAGTACCTAATGGTATGAGGACACGATTTTTTGGCCACAGAAGTGATTTATTGTTGGCTTAATACATTTTAAATATACGATTATGTATTTCTGTTACAATTTAAATTATACACTCTGTTTTGGGGTTTTCATTTGTTAATTAAGAGTATTTACAAAAAAAGGGGTTTCGCATAAATCATTGTGCACCTACTTGTTTTTTTGTTGCTTTATTAATTTTCAAGTCTGACACTGTTTTAATTTTTAATTAAGCAAAGTGTAACCAGCAAACGACTCAGGAAACGCCGGTCGTTGACAGGACGTATGAACATTTGGCAACCGTCAAGGACGTCGGAGGAAGTCATTCAGTGCGAAGTGTAATAAAGCTAACCCCCCCCCCCCCTCCGCACGCCCCTCCCGCTCGATTTCGCGTTCGCGTTAACTTGTAAACCCATCACGATTTGAAGCGGAAACATAAAAAAAAACTACGCACTCGGCTACATTGTCTCGGAGTCAAGGGCGGCCGTAGCTGATAAATGTGACGCGTAACGTAGGGAATGATGGCTAAGTACCATGGTCTCGCATGCAACGTGCGGGGTTCATGCCGGAGTATTCTGACGAACTAAAGTCAAGCGTTACACAACATGGGCACACAAGCGGGAGAACTGGTAAAAGCGAAACGCATCGCTGCGAATCATTGCAAAAATATCGATAAAATATCTATGTAATTTTCATTTTTAATTTAACTACAATTTCGGTATCTGCCTATTGTTATTATTCACTTATTTTATTTATTATCGAAATCATATGTTACACGCATAGGATCTTGAAAAAAATGCCTGGAAGCCACGGATTGAGATGTGCTGATTGCAGAAACTGGAAATGAAATTATATTACACGACAACATTCACTGAACTCAATGTTACACTTTACCAAAATATAATTTAGAATGAATTGTTCTTTGCGGAATAAAATATATTCTATTACATTTATAAATAATATAATTAAAATATAATCACATTTTAATTAATTGGTATTGTACAGATATCCAAATTAAAAAACCCCTTACAAATGTCAACTGTTATCTCAAATTGCCTACGACTGCTAGTAGATGAAATAATAAAAAATTACCTAGTCTCATACATTTAATTACTTTAATTCAATTCTACTGCGCGTAGCAACAATATATTTGTCGAAATTACTTGGAACGTAGCTGGCAATATTGACCTTGGCGCTATTCACCGATATTTCGCACAGCGAGATAGCCCGCGAGGTTTGTGGGTCACCACAGATAATACATAATGTCATGCGAACATTCCGCGCGAAAATCACTCGTGACAAGTTAGTAACACACGCTGCGTAGTATTCATTAGCGTATTGTAGATAACATAATATATACAATACATTTGTATGTAAATGCATTACTATCGAAAATGTATTGGCTTAACGATTAAACTTGTATCTAATTATAAATAGGGGAATAGGTCATTTCATATTTTTTAATGTACAAAAAAAACAACAATCCAAATTACTGCCGATAACGGTATGATTTATTTATTATAAAAAAGTAGAATATATTAAGATCAATTATTTAAGCCACATATTAGATTTAAACTAGTCTTATTTTATATCCCCGACTACATAAAAAAAATAACAAAAAGAATTATTATTATTTCATGGGCGCATCATTTTTACGTCTCTTTTTAATTAAATTGAAATATTTATGTAACAAGAAGAAATGTGTAAGGCAGACGCCCACTAAACTTCGGTTTAAAAAAGGCTCAATGCACAATGTAGTTGAATGTAGAATCGGGCGTAGTGACGTAGCAGACACGTGAACATGAAAGCTGCGTTGCTCGCTAAAAGCATTTCAATGTTCCGCGTCGCATCTTGCTCCCTACGCTAAAGAAATATACCTAGGAATTGAAATTCAATTACATGTTTTAAATTATTTGCATAATATAGGTTTCCTATTCCTACTGCTTACTTAGAAATTATAAGGCACGTGTTTATGAAAAGAGTGCATATAGATAGAAGAAGCGCGTCAGGTCTGTAAGAATATTGGGTTCTCGATACTCTCTGCCTATCCCGTAAGGAGCGTAACGTGATTTTATCATAATAATATGCAATTCCCGTTTTACTTATTAATACGACCAAACTAATGATGGTTTCTTTTTAACACTAAACGTATATGGGGCAGTTCCTTAGTTATAAACGTAACACGTAAGTTCACGCCTGTAATGCCCGAAGAGGTAGACAGAATAATGAAATACGCTCCCACATTAATACAATTTATCAAAATGCTCACTGTGGTGTGGCCGTCACAACCCCGCTGTACGACGGCAGATATTAGTAGATAAGACAATTTTTTTTCTTAACACTCAATTTCATAATCCATAATATCTACCGATAGGAGTACGCCTCAACACGATACAATATAATAAAGTAACTCGGCGACTTAGCAACAGCCAAAAAGTGGTTGCGACGGTACAGATAACGAAGCTTAGATTATTACGCAATGGGGGTTAGAACGGAAACAGATTATTTATTCGTCGAGAACGTCAAATAAACAGCCCAATTCCACAGATATTCGAACGCTGGAAGTGGCCGGAATGGAGTCATTAATTTTTATGCGCCGTTAAAATAAAACTAAAATGTAATTAGTTCGTTCGCTAGGAATTTTTATTGAAGTGAATATTTCAAATGTCCAGTTGGGCATTTTGAAAGACAAAGGTTTTTTTTTACAAGTACATACATATATTGGTTATGTTCCGTTACGGTTACAGTATTAAATCAGGATTTGTAGGGCGCTGTTTTGATACAAAAAAATTTGCTGAAATAAAGTAAATTTTTTCTTAATATAAATGGTATTTGACTGCCTCGTTTCTCATGTTGGTTACAAGTGCGACTGGCGGTTGGGAAGTTCTGGGTTCAATTTCCGGGTCGGTTCAATTTTGCCATAGTGGGGCACAAACGTAACCGGTGAAATGTGGGAGTGTTCTACATTATTCTGCCTACCTCATCGCGTGATGTTACGTTATAAACGGTACCTCGATAAGATATCGCCCAGTATATAAAATTTGAACCATGTCATTCATAGAGGTCCTGTTACTTACCTTAACAGCCGCGCAGTAGAGTTAGGAGTTACATGTCCCATTCACCTTCACGATTTCTGGTTGTAGCCATCAATCGGGACACTAAAAAGCTACTAAGGTGCACGATACACAAAAACTGAAAGTCGAAAATATCATGCAAATGATAATTGTAACATCGAAAAAGACAAATATTGTAATGTATTAAATACATATCCAATATTGGCATTAATAATAATTATTTCAATTCAACAGTTAAACGAGCGATGCTTGAGAAAAGCATCAACAATCCAATTACGTTAATAAAACAATTGAATTTTAAATTTCTAGTACATTAAAAAAAATATGACACTGTATAACATAATTTTGCTTGTATAAATACAGCGGCGGCATGAATTATATGTAATGTTTTTATTTTAATTATCAAAATATTATCAGATCATGTTTTTAATTCTTTGGAGGATTTATTACTGGAATTAAAAGGTATGTAACAGAGGAAATAAAGTTTTTTTGTATAACACATAAGCTGCACGATATAAAATCGTTGAGGAAACGAATATTTCGACTTGGACGAGTACTACTGCACGCACTGAAATCTTTCTCACAATCTCGTATACACATATAATTATACAGATACGTGTAAGTTCCACCTATTCCTTGGTGTGACGTAAACGAGTGATGTTATGACATTGCCTTATTGAAACATGGGATAATCACATCAAAATTCCTTCACTGCGTGGATCCAGATCCGCTTTATTATGAAATCAGAAATTGCCAATCAAAATGGGATTATATATTTTTTTATTGATTCATCCTCTATTGATGTTAACTAAGAGCAAAGTTAATGTCAAATTACACTTCTTACCAGGCAGTACGTGAAAATACGAAAATTTCAATTAGGGTACCTACTTGATCACCATACATTAAAAATCGTGTTATATATATACAATAATTACGTACACACATAATTATATATTTATTAATGCATAATAACGTCATGTCAATTAAACAACGAGTACACGACGCTGGGATTCAATGTCACATACTGAACAATCGAAGTCTAGGCGCATGTCGGCGACGTTGGCTATGCCGTTTCCAGTATTCTATCGCAACCGCTTACGTAATAATGGAGAGGTTTCAAATGAAGTTTGTGTGTGTGTGCTAGTGATGTACCTAATGAATATTCGAATTTGCGAATATCGCAAAATTCTGAGTATGCGCATTCGCAGAATTTCTGCGAATATTTTGCGAATCAAATCGAATTGTAATTAAATCAAAAGCATTTCTTATGCTTTTTAATACAAAAAAAATACTTAATCTCGTAATCACAGTTATAACTTTATCATTTGGCATTATTTAATAATTTACTTTTTTTTGTGCAGTGCTTAACAATTGCATTTTCATAGAATTTATAAGACAAAACATATGTATATAATGCATTGCAAACAAACAAATGCTGCTATGAAATTTTCTACAAAAATTGAATATTCGCATTCGCGAATGTCGGTAGCAAATATTCGCATTCGCGAATGTTCAAAAATTGACATTAGTTATATCACTAGTGTGTGCAATGTGCGGCTCTCGAGAATCGTGCACAAGTAGTTTTTATTGGTATCGTATCTACGCCCATTAACAATAGTACATAAAACGAAGCACGTAAGCAATAAAAGCAAGGTACATATGTTCCCAAGGCAGTCGTAACGCACTCGTCATTTAATGGCGAAATATTCCGTTCCATAAATTAATGGACACGTATTACATTAAAAGGTTCGACGTTGATCGGTCTGTTTGCACTAGAGACTGAAGAATCTCACTCATACCGAGTAATCGAATAGACAATTTTACTTGGTATAATTTTTAACCGTATCGGATAATTCCTTGAATTATTCGGCACGAGTGAAATCCTGGAACCTTGAAGAAAGCTCAGCATCGGTTTGAAATAGCCACATCACGTCTGTAACCCCCGAAGTGATAGGCAGAGGAATGTAGCACACTCCCACGTCTCAACAATCACGTTTACGTTCCACTATGGAATCGGTGGCGAGCATATTGCCATACACCGGGCACATATCCAGACTCCCAGCCAATAGTAAATTTAAATTAGAAAAATTGAGTAGTGTAACACAGATTACGGGTAGACAAAACATTACCGAGAATTCTACGTCTCGAGATTTAAACGAGAACTTACATCGATCCGTTTTATACATATGTAAAAAAAAAATTACTTCACGCCTGTAATCCCCGAAGAGGTAGGCAGAGGAATGCAGGACCACTCCCACGTTTCACCAGTTACTTTTA
>DWTO01005734.1:0-10516 GCA_018244755.1 Jemadia pseudognetus
AGTAACTGGTGAAACGTGGGAGTGGTTCTGCATTCCTCTGCCTACCTCTTCGGGGATTACAGGCGTGAAGTTACTTGCTTTTTTTAAATTTTAAATTACTTGGAAAGTATTTTAAATGTCATGGAGCTTTATCTATCGTTGGATTATATGGTTTCATACATTAGATATGAGTAATTGGATATAAATAGAAACGCCAGCTGTTTAAGAATGCTTATAACTGCACGCAACAATTTAAATATGTTACGTAATGACATTCCGGTCATCTATGAAACTTATTTACGTACCTAATCTGTATTATCTAAGTAACTATTTATCTACTAAAATAAATTATGTATATATGTCTTCAACCCTTTTCTCATCCCACTGTTGGACACCGATCCCGATTCATTATATAACGGGTTAAGCAATATTCTTCTATTGTATTCAATATCATTCCACACTAAAACTTATTTAACAAGTATTGCGAGTCTTTTGTTTGAATTAAAATGAATTGCATTGATTGACAAATCCAAGTGTAATGAAATCGTTCTGATATGACCTTTGTGTTGTAAATAGTTTTATTGTTCTGTGAATCGTATTTAAACAGTCGCTTATTTTAGTGTTGTTTACTATTTGATATTTTATTAAGATCTCCAATTAACATTATTATTGTCAGAAATTAAAACCACATATTTATATTAAGGAAAACCTATTATGAATTTTAAAGTTTAAATATTTAATATGTTATGCATGTGTGCCAACCCTGTGCCCTCGGGTTTGCTTAGTCTGCTTGCTTTACTTAGCGCGCACTAGCTGCAGACGGGCGCAAGTGAAAACTGCTACTGCCTATTAAATATATAATTATATATTTTTTGCTTATATTTGTTCAATCAGACTTCGACATTAAGCGTATTACTAAAGTTAGTTGAATAGTTGAATGTTTTAATTTAGAATATAGTAATGGAAAAGTTTTTGCGTTGTTATCGTGTAATTCGTATGAATTCGAGGGACAGTGGTAAAAATATTGTTTCTAAAAAAAATTACTTTAAAACTGAATAAACGTTTTTGTTCGCCATCGTCAATTCTTATCGTTGTCATGGTGTTTACTATTGGACACGGATCTATACTTAAAATGCGAAAAGTTAAATCTTTAAACTACCATATTACTATTTTAACCATTAAACCATATTAAGTGTTTGTAAGAAGATTTCGCTTAAAGATCATTCTAAAATCTAAGTGTTCTTTTTTCATCATGGATTAATATACGGAATCTCCTTTCATACGCTCCGTGTCATTGAATGTTACTTGGCTTTTCTTATTGGATATTTAAATTTTCATCATTCATAAGTTCTTACACATAATCTTCGCCCGTGTAATAAATATTATGTATATAGAAAATCAGTCACGTAATCTTATAGCCTAAATATAACGAGAACAAATTTAAAACTGTTATTAATAAATTTTCATCAATACAATCAAAAATAAGTAAGTTAATATTATTTGTGTGTAATTATAATATTCCTTGAGTTTTCACGTCGTTCGTTCTGCGAGTAGTGCGCGATAACATTTCGTAAGCGTCGCGCGACGTCGGATTCCGTCCGTTATAGAGCGCTCCAAGCGGCTTGATACTTTAATTATCATTCAAATAATATTTTACTTAGTGACCTGTTATTGTTATTATATCGTATCGCTGGGTCGCTTATGCGCTAGGCAGAGAGGAACGAGTGTCGAATATATCTATGTACCTACTGAGCCTGCGTGCTTCTCCTATATTCATCGTACTGTTCAATGACTAGTTCTGAATTTTTTTTAAGCCGTCAGGTAGTGAAAATTACTATAAATATTGTAACTTTTTACTTAAATTCGTTACGTTTTTCTTCAGGTTCTCCGGTCAATGGTCATTGATACATAATATTAAACAATCATCGCTTCAATAATCCGAAATACGTAACATCACGCCTGTAATCTTCTAAAAGGTAGACAGAAGAATGTAGTAAATTACCCTTGTAGTGTGGTAACGAAATACGTTAACGGCTTAGTATGGAATAGGTGGTGAGTTTATTGCAATACGGCGGACATGCGTCTATACTCCGAGCCTTTGCAAGAAAATCTAAGTTGGAACAATCCAGTAGTGCTCGATCCGGGATTTGAACCCGGGACCACACGATCGGCAGTCGCGCTTGCAACTAACACGACCAACGAGGCAGTTGTTGCTACAATGTAAAAATGATATGTTTCAAGACGACGTAAGTCCGCATGACTTGTTAGTTTATTAAGTACGTTGTAAAATGTCGTGTTTTCATTCGACGTCATTATGACTGTATCACATCTGCTTTGCGGCAAACATGTTGACGCGACGATGTATTTCATATTCCTTATCTAAATCGGTGATTCGCGAATTTTACCAATATTCTTATGATATTAATACCGTCTTTTAACATTTATTTGTTAAGTTGATTAGACGTTACGTGGACGTTAAGTGGGACGTAAACGTAACTGGTGAAACGTGGGAGTGTATTACACTCCGCTGCCTATCCGTTCAGGGATTACAGGCGTGATTACATTGTTGCCTTACCTATAAAATATTCTCACATATTAAACCAAACAAAAAATACATTAGTAAAGTGCATGTTGTATGTATGTAGATAGCTACCTCTGAGTCAGTGTTTCTCAAACTGAATTATGCTTCCATCGTTTGCGTTGGATGCCTCCGTGGGGGTGGTAGAGAACCCACGGGATGTCTGAGACATGTTTAGTTAATATATGTGGGGTGATGGTAAATTTAAATAAAAGGGGAAAATTATATTTATCAAATGCTTTGAATAAGAATTTAAAATTGTATCATCGCGCCTGCAATCCCAGAAGAGGTAGGCAGAGGAAAGTACTACACAACTACATTTTACCAGTTACGTTTACGGCCCATTGTGCATTAGGGGGTGAGCCTATCGTCATACACGGGACACAATATGATTTTAGTATTCGTTTTTATTAATTACTGACACTGTTTAATTGGCCCCCAGTAGATAAAATATATCCGTGTGTATACCGGAATATATCTGTAAATACTAGGTTTACATACGAAGGACGCCCTTATCGGTCTTAGCTCTTTAAGCCAAGTTTCAGATAGATGAAAATGTATTAGCGGTTTAAATAAAATTACAATCTCAAAGAGGATTATAAGAATGTATACGTACTCTATTCTTTAGTTTTAAAATATTTATATCTTCTACATATATCTCACGTGTATAAGATAAAAATTATAAGATTGACTTAGACGTTTTATAGAAAGTACGCTCGGAAACTTTTTAATTGTCGAAGTGGGTGGGGGGTGACGCAAGTTTGAGAAAGTGTGGATTATACGTGTACGTACTACATACATAACTTTAATTAACATTTCGACCAATGCAAACACGTATCCGCCGGAGCCCGGAAAAGCGTTGTTAAGCCGTGTGCACACCATCCGCGGCAGGTAGCATATCGGCAGTTAAGAAATTGTATTTATTCATACATTCGTTTATAATTGAACACCATTACAGTTGTGAAGTGTGTATACCTATTTATAATAATATTATTAGCCTTCTGGCATTCTCCAAAATAGAATTACATTTAAAATACCTCAATGTGTAACAAACTACGTACAAAATTTTCCACTCTATCGGATATGTTAAGCACTCAACAGAATTGATAACAATATCGATATATTTAATATCAATTATTGATATATTTCGATATATTTAATATCAATTATCGATATATATCATTATATCGATATTTTTAATATCAATTATTAAATATATTAACAACTTTAACAATTAAGAGATATCGCAGATCTAAAAATAATCTTTAATTAGTGTAGGTATATTTGAAATTGTTGATTAAGTCCTTTATACTATTTGATTATGAAACATATACGTATTATTATTTATCCTATAATGTAATCTCCAGTTTAGTGGACCAATAAAATAAATACATAATTACAATAATTGTCATCATCATGAATGATGATGACAAACGTTGTCACAGATCGCGGTCCGCTATGTTTTGGATACCCCGGCTCGCCGCTGCCTGGGCTGTTCGGGTCACGTGATGGTGGCTTATTATTAACTGCTTATTTTTGTTACGCAAACTACTGAAAAAACATTTTTTCTCACTGTAACAGAATAAATAATAACATTTTGGAAAAAGATCGAAAATATTGTCTGACTGACATATCTTTAGAAACGGGTGTTTAAAAGACGGTTTCCTTCATTCGTATGTGTTTATTTTGTATGTGTATTGTATGAAGTGTACTTCAAAATATATAAAAAGTACAAACCTTGGGAATGCAGTAAATTCAACGTTGCGTTATCGAAAGAATATCGCGCCGCTCTCAGTGTGTTAGCAGCTTTATGTCAACTACGGAATGGTATGATCCAGTTCGTTCGTGTTTTAGCCGGTTCTCGGCGGTCGCACGTTAGCGGGCGGTAGCGATAAGGGTTATACAATATGTACATACTTTAATAATTGTAAGCTATAATTATCCACTGTCTATCGCTTTGGAGAAATTGGACCCTGATATTATGCTATGGTAAGCTGTACTTTAATAATTGGTATTTAATATTATTATTTGTAAGCAATTTGCGAGATTATGAGTCTAAAATTCGGCAGGATGCGCTTATGGGCATAAGATTTTAGGAGAGGCCTGGGTGTAGCGGTGAGCTGCAGTGGGGTGATGATGATGATGATATTTTCTTGAATGAAGAGTACTCATGAAGGAGTGATGACTGTGGACGAAGCAAGTGTAAATCTGTTCGAATAGAAGATATATAAAGAGCTTTGTTTCTATCAAAAATAAATTGCAAGTAATTTTTAACTAGCAATAAACTATTAATCATGATGTGATGAAAAACCTGTATGTATTACAAGTTTATGTAAAAACAATACATTGATAGCAGATATGAGTAATCTTCTTTACCAGTCCACCATATACAGAACTCCATTGGGATCTTTCATCCCTTATCATGTATCCTTGACGGAACTATTTTAATAAGTCAGTGACCTTTCCCATTACTCGAATTGTCTCTACTGAGAATTTGATCGAAAATAGCTTAAAACTTATTCTGCATGATATTATTGATAGTTTAGTTGATGGAATTTTGAATCAGCAACGATACATGATATGCAACAAGTGCATGTGTACATATGTGTGCCGATGAAGTAACGCGCAGTTACTGCGCTCACTTGAGAGTTACGATGATTTTTATCGTCATGTCGAAATGCAGTTTCGATAACGCGACGACGCCGCAAGGTCGTCCGTTCTGTGCCTATGTTGCATATTTTTTATATGAATTAATTATATTGACTAAGCGAATTTAATGTTGAGCGTCAATTAAACTAGTTGTGTGTGTACGTGTGTGTCAGGTGCTGCGTTTGTATTGTATTTATTTATATAATAATAAAATGGGCCTCTCCAATAGCACGCCACTGAGCTCGATCTTCAGCTCTGCATCCAATCGCTGCCAGCCACTTTGCGTATTTCGTCACTCCACGAAGCCGGAGGGCGTCCTGAGCTAGAAGGAGGTATCATTAGAGAAGACTATGTGTAGCAGTAGATGAAAATAGGCTGATAATGATGAAAATGAATAATAATAATATATATAAAATTGTCTCTAAAGTCGTATGAGGTCTGTCAACCGGCACTCGTCCAACGAAGGAGCGCTTGTTGTCATGTTCATAGGAGTCCCATGTTCAGCTGTGGACGTCCGTGGGCTGATATGGTATTAAAGATGATGCAGAATATCTCTGCCCTCGCAGACTTGTCGCCCTTCTCGTACGTGTATCAGCCTCGCCCGCCGCCGGTCTTACGCGATCTTCCGAAACCGTCGCTTCTAGCCGTTCAAAGCGCAGCGATCTCTCGCCCGCTGCCCGCTTCGCTCGTCACAGTGCCACTTGGCTTCTCTATTATTAGTAACCAATCGATAAGCGACACAAATGCGACGGTGTGCGACCCTCAATCTGTCCGTGTGTTCGTTTTAATAAATTACATATTTATTTATTTATTTACCCTTTATTGTAGTACCTAAAAACAAGGTAGATTATACAAAATGCGGACTTGATGCTTAGTGGCATTCTCTACCAGTCTAAGTCAACCTTTGGTGATGGTGAGGAATTGGCGGTAGGCGGTAACAATACGAACAGGAAACGAAATAATATTTTGAGCTAAACTCGTAAACTATTAACGTATAAAAAAACTTAAAGTATTAATAATTATTGTATAAATTGTATTAATCATAGGTAATAATAGTATATTGTATTAATAACTTCATTAAATTATGTATATGCGTATATTTATTTAAGTATACAATTAATACGCAGTTTTGGTGATTAGCTATAATTATGCAGACTGTCTTTGTAAAGGAATGAATGAACGGCCGAGCGAATGAACGAACGGGCGAACTAATGACTCAGTTTATGAACGCTCCTAATACGCGCGCGCCGGTTTTATGACTTTTGACTTCACTTCACCAATATGTATGAAATGGAACTTGTTCGAGCTCGCCAGCACCTGCGTCCGTCAACAATGCAACATCACTGGCGTTGTGTCTTGGCCCGATTGTTATTACATATGTACTAATTACGTACATAATATATGACGATTTATCGATCCCCCTCCCCCCCTACCCCCTTGGCCGGCGGGCGGCGGGTGGCGCTGAGGTAGGAGAGGGGGGCGCTACCTGCCTGCCGCCTGCCGCTGACGAAACCGAACCGTTGCCATGGCGACCGTGACGCCACTCTTAATTACTTCCAAGGCGGATCATATGAGTCTTCCCAGTTCTCACCTTACAGGTAGATGTTGTTAGGGGAATGGACGTAAGTATTATTATTGCTGTTGTTGTACTATCGCGTCAGGACACTCACGGGGTGGGCAGAGGGCAGCGACTGCCAAATGTCTGCCACGGAGCTGACAAGCTTTTCCATTCATCGTTTTTTTGCATAGAGGCGCGCCGCTTTAGGGGGATGGAAATGACTCCATACATACGTATATATACGTATGTATCAGGAAAATGGAACAATGGTGCGTTCTGCCCGGTGGTGGTCGCAGTGAATGATGAGCCTCAGACACAGCTGATGATAATCGAAGTATGTTCTTAATTGTGTTGTTTAAAGCAACGAAACGTTTAGTTCGCTCGTTACTGTATGGAAGCGAGCGATAACGTGACTTAACATCGCGCCTGTAATCCCCGAAGAGGTAGGCAAAGGAGTGCAGTACACTCCCACGTTTCACCAGTTACGTTTACGTCCCGCTATGGAATAGGTGGTGAGCCTATTGCCATGCACCGGGCATATATCCGGACTCCGAGCCACTAATAAAAAAAATTGAGTTAGGAAAATCGAATAGTCCCCGGGATTTGAACTCAGGACCTCTCGATCTGATGTCGCGCTTCAACCAACACGATCAACGAGGCAATTAAACCCCAAGACCAAGGAAACAGGTGACAATAGAGAAGCGTATTCTCTTAACCTGTCGTTTTGTTTGCGATCTGCCACCGCCTTAGAACCACTGGGGCTTCGATTGTTATCATTCTGAACAGTGTTACAAGTTAAGCAAAACGGAGAAAAACTCATACATTCGTTATACGTGCATGGAATCAAATTCTAAATGTGATTTTGAAAATTGGTTTTAAAAAAAGAAAGCTCTACAAAGTGGTGGGCAAAAAATAATAATCGGCTTATTAAATTAAAATAACGGAAATCTTTAAAATTAATATAGACTAATCGGCGTTTGTAGGGAGATAAATTTTTGGCGCTTTGTGTTCGCTGCCCACCCGGTAAAAGACCTGGCGTGACAACGTATTCAAACGAGTGAATACGATGAGTTTGATGTATTGTTTCCGCATTAGAAATGAAGTGATTTTAAATTAAATACATTATACTGTACAATCCAACTACTGGCCATTATACTAATAAATATGTAAGAGAAAAAAAAACCCGAAACATGGTTCCTTCGACGTAATCTCCAAATTCTGTACGAGCTGAGTATATTAATAAGTTGAACAAACAACATTGTCATAATGAACTGTATGATGCGTCAGCTAAGGTATAATTTCGCCGGCACGGGAAATGTACGATTTGGCTTTTAAGCCCTTTCGTGTTTATTGGGCTTTCAAAACTTGGTGAACGGTTCGTGTAGTGTGATCGAGACGTTTTGATATATACATATGATTTTTTTTTTATGTTTGTTTTTAATTTGTTCTATATTAAGTTAGTACATAGTAAAATGCGCATGATTTTTATAGACCTCAGTTATAAATTTAGTGTAACATATAAGTTAAAATTAGAAATATATTTTAAATATAATTTGTTTGAACGATTTTTTGATACCGATTTTTCGTAAGACTATAATTTAATTAATAACTGTCAGAATGTTTTTTCATGTATATATTTCTTATATACGTAGCTAGACAGCTACTCCGTAAGGCACTTCACATAATAATATATAACACCATCATGCCAGGTTCCTTACGTCGTAGGTAGAGAGCACTAACTGCCGTATAGGGTAGTTTTTATTGTATTTATAATAATTGCATGTTGCATTCTAGAGGCATAATATTTTTACATAGTTTATAACAGTTCCCGTTTTTTTTTAATGTACTGCATGAAGCTTTGTGGAAAATTTTGCGTTCGTGAACGACAGTGTATACCTATTGTTATCTTCAATTTATTTTCGCTATTTACTTCGTTGGTCGGGTGGTCGCATGCGCGAATGCCGATCGAGAGGACAGAGGCTGTGATCCCGAGCCAGACAAAGTCTTATTAGATTTTTAGATATAAATCCCCAATAATAGTACAGAGTCTCTATATTTGGGCCCGGTAGTAATAGGCTCATCACATGTTACATGGAACTATGGGAGTTCTGTTCTTCTTCAGCTACTTCTTCGGGGAAATCCAAGTGATACGTTATATTATTATTATCATATTACAATGTTTCTCATATCAAGTCACACGTTAGCCACATGTAAGCGAGTCGTGCGCATTATCTCAACGTTATCCGTGCTATGTATATATTCATATTTGTACGGCTCCCTGTGTTTATGTTCGTTTGTCACTCGCTGTTGGTATAGGACTCGGCCTGACATTTAGCGCGCTGGTGGCACTAACTGCACACATTCAGTCACATTAATGTGTTGCAGCATGAGATATGTTGATTTATTTGCGTTTCGTAAAGTGATATCACATCATTTCCTCGTTGTGATGTCACACCATGCTAGATTTTTTACGTGTTATATGCTGAGTGTACTGGTGCCCCAGCATGTTTGTTAAACATCCCTATACATCATAATACATAATAGACTGTCTCGTTGATCGTGTTGGTTCTGAGTGCGACTGCCGATCAGGAGGTTCTGGGCTCGATTCCTGGATCGGACACTATAAAAATTTTCTAAATTAGATTTTCTAGTAGTGGCTCGGATTCTGGATTTGTGCCGGGTGTGTGGCAATAGGCTCACCACATACTCCATAGTTGGACGTAAAGGTAACTGGTGAAACATAGGAGTCTACTACACGCCTCTGCCTACATCTTCAGGGATAACAGGCGTGATGTTATATTTACGTTAACGTCATAATGTACGAGTACATCATATTTCTATATATCATATGCTAGTATTGTGTGAGGGTACCAGGTAACGTCTTAATTGGCAACATCTGGTGATTTGACTGCTTTTTAAAACCGTTTATTTTTAGGTAGTGCGGAGAAAAACTTCGTAAAATATTTTAATTCCCTTTCAGTTACATTTTAAGTTTAGTTGTTTTCGATACTATTGCACACGGGTGTTCTGTCACAACGAGAACTGTTAAGGCCATAGTCTGTCAAGTTGACCATGGCGCACGTAGCACATGTTTTAGTTACTATAAATTGTTACCTCTATTTTGCCGTACACTTTATGTTCGTGTATGAGAAGACCGGAGTCGGTTTATATATGCTTGGTGAGTCATTATTAAAATACCTTATTTAATATTAATACATTTACCAACTGGTGTACTTTATGTTCGCCTTTGGCTCGTACTGAAATTGTATCGTTGGAAGTAAAGTATTTTGTCATTTATTCGACATACTAATATTGATTTTGTAATTATAATTCGATTTGTTTATGCTCTGTAGTTCTATTATTACTAACATAACTTGGACCATTAAACTCACAATAATGGACGAGTTTATTAGCAATATTGGATCTTTGTCGTTTGAAATTATTTATTAGTAAATGGTTTTGCAAGTTTAACGCATCGTTTCATAATTGTACTACTAGTACAATTATGAAACGTTATGTAATAGGTATGTGTTACTTGTTTGTTTGTGTTTTATATATATAAATATCTAATGATACCGTGATACTATAAACGTTCAATTCAATTATACGCACAAGATTTATCTATTTTGTTTGAAGGATATGTGTATTGACTGCCTCGTTGGTCGTGTTGGTTGTAGTGCGAGTGACGATCAGGAGGTCCTGGGTTCGATTCCCGGGTCGGGCACTATAGAATTTTTCTAATTTAGATTTTC
>DWTO01005735.1:0-10515 GCA_018244755.1 Jemadia pseudognetus
TGAGCCTATTGCCATGCACCGGGCACAAATCCAGACTCCGAGACACTACTAGAAAATCTAAATTAGAAAAATTCTATGGTGCCCGACCCGGGAATCGAACCCAGGACCTCCTGATCGTCAGTCGCACTTACAACCAACACCACCAACGAGGCAGTCAATATATATGGTATATGTAATAATAAATTCGTCTCTAAACAAAGCTAATTTCTATTTACATCTTCATTCCAGGACATGGGTCTTCAATACGCGGAAAAAGAAATGATTGCCTGTAACAGCGACTCAAACGATGCCACTTCTTCCGAAATCGCAGTAATAAAAGATGACGGTGAAAAGGTGCAAAGTCCACACACCAATTGCAATTCTACGGACGATGCAAAGCAGCAGAAACAAAACAAGAAACCATCAAGGCCTATACCCCAACTAATACCTTTGAATACATCAACACCGACACAAAACAAATCTAGCACGGGGGAGCCACCAACGAAGAAATTCAAGGAATCACCGACGGCGAACACAAACGACTCGAGTGGTAAAAAATTTGACAATCTACCCGTTGACATTAGTTTGATACCAGTAAATAATTCGTCCCTCAAAGACAATATAGTCCGAAAGAAATATGAAACATCATTTTTCGATCGCCTCAAAGAGAGACTGTTAACAGAAACGGGCGAGGAGGGTTCGCTTATATGCAAAAATTGTGGTTTCGAGAGCAAATGTTTGTCTGAACATTCTGTGCATGAAAAAAATTGCTTGCCACAGGGAAATCGGATATTAACAAATGCGTTGCTACCAACGTTAAGCTCAACGCGATGCCAAAACTGCAGACATCGATGCAAGTCAAGTGCAGATTTATATATACACATGCAAAGTTGCGCCAAAAGTGGAACTACAACTAACGAGCACAATTCTGATACAATAAATCAAGACAGTAACGAAACAGTAGCTTTGAGCGAACAGAAAGAATCCGAACCACATCCAATGGAAAACGTTGTTTTTGTCTGGAACAATATCGACCAGGAAACACGTAAATTTGATACACCGCTTGACATTAGCATTAATGATGACTCGACTCTACCGGAAAACAACAAAGATTTTGATGTTGAAGTTGTTGATGAGAGTGATTGTATGAATTTATCCCCTAGTCTTGCTTTGGGAAAGAAAGTTTTTAAGTGTCCACATTGCATGTTTTGGGCAACGACGGCGTCAAGATTCCACGTTCATATAGTGGGACATTTAAATAAAAAACCGTTTGAATGTTCTTTATGTAAATATAAATCTAACTGGAGATGGGATATAACAAAGCATATTAAGCTTAAGTCTGCTAGAGACCCTTACCACGCAACAGCAAAAGTGCATATGACGGACGAAACGGGTAGAAGGAATTACACTAAATACAATAAATTTTTAGCGATGCCCATTCCGAATGAAAAAGGAGAAAATGTATTTCATTACATAGACCCGAATACATCTATCGATACAACATTAGAAGATGACTTGTATAATGATAGCGGTAAATCAGCAAACTTAACATTAGAAATACATCCTTTGAATTTACAAACTGATCTTAAAAGTGATATGTTAGATGGAAGAAACGACTTGAAAAAGGGCAAGAAGACTCTATGGAAATGTAAGAAGTGCAATTATAGGTGAGTTATACAATACTGTACAATTATAAGTATACTAGCATTACAATATTTAAACATATGTCTGGATGCCGAGATCAAGCACGTTCGGTGGCAAATTTGCCGTTACCTGTTTGCTAAACTCCTATCACATAAAAAACATGCCGTTATCTATGGACGGCTTGCTTTTATAAATCAATATGTTACCTTGGTGATGAGATTGGAAACAAAAGTTTTGTAATTGCCGCGTGAAGTGTTCAGAATTTTTGAGGCATATTGTTGTTTTGAAATCACGTAGTGTAACATTTTTTGATGAGATTTTTTTTAAATTAAGCTGGTTAGGACATAACGCATAAGGACACGGCATAGCGAGTAAATGGTTACTTATTATGATTATTTCTTTTTACTTCCAGAGATTCGTCAAGAGAAGCACTGTTGGAGCATGTTCGGGAGCATTCAAAACGGCCAAACATGGATGAGCCAAAACCTCATCCTAATGGTTCCAAGAGACCTGAAAACGCACCAGATCCTGCAGATTTAGCATACCGCTGTGGACATTGCAATCAACTCTCCAACTGGAAGCACGTCATACAAGTTAGTTGCTTTATTTTAGCTACAGATATGTGTATTGAATGTCCTATAACGCTATTGGCACTTTGGAATTACACATTTTTTTTTGTGTATCGTTAGTTAGGTTTTAATGACATTAGGTAATTAAAAATTATTCTTGAATTTTTTTCTTTTGTTCTATCATAGTGCATTTAATTTAAGTGTTTATAATTATAGTTATAAAGTAATTTTTAAGAAGTCTTTATGGTTTTTTTTATTATATTCTTCCTAAGGTGAAAATTTGAATATAATTAATGATAAAGGAAGACTTTTCCGTTCCTTTTTTATCGAAATAACTCTTGTAAATTACTCAATACACGTCCATGCTAATTTTAGATTTCTGTTTTCAGAGACACTGTCGATTGAAGCACGACGGTGTAATCAAAGTTGTTACTACAATGAAACCGAAGCCGGTACCAATACTTCACGAGATAATCGGCGATACGTGCACCAAATGTCCCTTTAAATCCGCGGACAAGAATGTATTCATAGCACATTTACAACAACACCAGCCCTCAGCGCAATCCATATTTAAATGCTACTTCTGTCCATTCTTTGTTAGAGACGAACACGAATTGGTCCAGCATTTGAGTCTACATGGCATTGATGACCCAGAAGATTATATCGCAAAAGCAATGGGGTGTAAATCACCCCTGCCGGAACAAGTTGGATTCAATCCAATGTTCTCCAAACGGCACAAATGCTCCGAGTGTCCCTATGAAACTAACAGCAAATCCCAATATATGTATCATGAACAATTTCATCGTCTTCCAGCTGATACGCCCTACAAATGTCAAGAATGTAATTATAGTGTGTCTAAAAGACATCTGCTCCATCAACACATGAGGGTTCATGGAATTTTAACAAAGAAAAATGAAATTGAAACTGAATTAGAAGAGGCTTCACCTCAAAATTCTAGTGATTCGAAACCAGATAATTTGCTAATAGCAGACGAAATACCGTACGTATGGGTATCAGCAAAGAATGAATTCCATAAAATGTACAAATGTCGCTACTGTTCCTATGTTAATTCACAAAAATGTAAAATACCGAATCATGAGAAAATCCATTGTGTTGTGTTCGAAAACAGTGAAGATACAATTTACAAATGTTTAGAATGCAAATTTATTTGTGATAACAAAACAAGATTGACGGAACATTCAAAAACACACAGTGCAATATACGGACGGATTTTTTGTCCGGTTGAACCTGATATTCCGGATGATGAACAAATAGAAAAATTGCGTCTTGTCATAGAGGCTGAAAGGGTAAACATTCCAGACGAAACTGCTAAGGAAGAAGTTACTGGAAATGACCTCGTAGAAACGAAAATTCTAAGGTTTTGTCAAAAATGTCCAGCCAGATTCTTTTCAGACAGTGAATTAAAGTTGCATGATAAATTTCATGATTTGACATTTGCTAATAAATGCAAACATTGTGAGTTCTCAATGCCGCATGAGACAGATTTGTCTTCTCATACGGTCGTACATTCAGATGAATATCGTACAAAATCAAAGATGTTGAAATTCATACATATAATTGATTTAGCTCATAAAGAACCACGTATGGGATCTGTTACTTGTCCAACTACATCTGAATTAACATGGATAGTTACGAATCCTGGTAAAAATTGTGCTGAACCAAACAATAAAAAGAATTTAGATACCAAGCACATGCCAAAACAATATTTTTGTAAGGAATGTCCCGCAAAGTTCTTTAAAAATTCCGCGCTTGCATATCATCAGGGACTACACGGCAGTGATGCTGAAAACAAATGTAAAAAATGCAGTTACGCTGTTAAGAATATTGGAAACCTAGCCAAACATGAATTATTACATGAAAATGAAGGAAAAACATCGACATGTGATTATGAATCCGGCGAGGATCTTGATTACAAAAATGTACCATTATCAGGAACAGATTTATTCCAAAGAAAAACTGAAGCTCAAAAAAGAGTCTTAACCGATAAGGATAAATTAGTGAAACCGAATGACCATTTCCCTCCAGTGCTTCAAGCTGATCCACAATTTGGATATTTAATGCATGGTAATCCAGAATTTATATATCCTACTTATTTAAAAAATGGAAGACAAAAAGAAAAACGCTACAAATGCCATAAGTGTCCTTCAGCTTTTGAGAAAAGAGAGCAGTACAAAATTCACTTATCCCTCCATGGCTCCAAGCAACGGTATAAATGTGAGCTGTGTGATTATTCTGTAAAGTACTATGCTAACTACGTCCAACATATGAGGAAACATCAAATGAACGACGAAGCTCAAGCTGAAAGAAAAAAAGGAAACGAGGGTTATGCGGAATCGGAATTTGAAACCCAAGAAAATAAGCTGGAAGAAAGTGGCGATAACATAAAGTTGGCTATCAAAACGATGCCTAGACGACTACCAAAAACAGATTTTCAACAATTTTCAATAAGTGATCAGCAAACACTGCGACTTCTTCAACGACGGCATTCTATAAATAACACAGGAAAAGAAAATGGGGCGACGGATACTTCCCCAACAAAAGATCGTAAACTACACATGTGTTTACTATGTCCATACACTAACCAGCGACAGGATGCTCTAAGTAATCATTACAGGAGGCATGAAGAATGTGATAATACCAATTCAGTACATCATAAGTGTTCTTTCTGTGATTTGGTTGTAATTCAGTCGCACTTTCTGCGCGAACATTTGAAAACTCACTTTGCTTATCAAAAGAATCTTACACCTGAATGTTATGTAGCTAATGAGGATGTAAGTTTCACGATTACAAAAATGGACGAAGAGAATGTGTCGAGTGATCTCAAATTAGATTTGCACAATGAATGTAAGTTGTGCAATGAGGATAAGGTATTTGTAAAAATTAAATCAGGTAAAATTGATGTAGAGTAAGTTAATCAGAATTATCTGTATGATAAATAAATATGGTTATGATAAATAGGTACTTAAGTAATTTAAAATGAAGAATATTGAAAATTATTTGTGAGCCAAAAAAGAAAAATTATTGATATGCACCAAAGTAGACCTTGCCATATTAGATAATAGAATTCCTGGCCATTTTCGATATAAACATTACATGGCATTTTTACACAAGGAAATGGGACAAGGAGGGTTGCTGGATTTGCTGATAGTATTTGATGTAACAGAAAAGTTATGTATATATATATTTTGTAAAAAAATAATACCATACTGTTAAAAGTTACATGAACTTTTACAATAGTAAATATAGTAACAACCTAGATAAAATTCAAAAAATATAACTATATTTTTAGTCACTGGGCTAATTTGCTTCTATTTCCAACAAACATTGCAAAATGAGGCCAAATATCAATTAGGTCGAAGTTACCATTGCAATATTTCTATTTCCCAACTTCTACATTTTGTAATTTACTCACACTTTTTAAGCAATTTTATTTTCAATCGAAAATTTAAAATATCAAATGTTGTTTGGTTCTATTGTAATATGTAACTTGGGTACAATTGTTGTGGTGATTTAAAGTAGGTGACCTAACCTTTACTTTGTATAAATTACTGGTTTATTACTGCTTCTGATTGTGATGTACTTTGTAATATTTTTTATTTAGAAATTGATTAAAAAAGTATTGTATATAAGTTTTTTAAGATTGATAAATGATTGATAGCTCACAGTAAGTACATAACGATTATACTAATTTAAGAAGTTAGTCTAAGTTGAAAACAGTATTGACGCCAATAAGCCTTGATGGTAATATGTTGCCAACAGCAAAGTAAATATGGATATCTAAACTGATCATATTTAAAAATCAGAAGGAAATATTAAATGGGAAAATTGTTTCATTGTGATATTTTTAGGAATTCTATTTAAAATTGTATAGGTACAGTCTTTGTTTTATTACTGTTCTATATTTAGTTTTTTTCATTTTCGCAAATATTGTAGTTACCCTTTTCTGCTGTTCAATTAATTGTAGGTATCGTGTATTAACATTTCTACAGTAACTGAGCTGAGAAATGAAATTCAAAAGAAAAATAAAATTATTACAATATGATTATCACATTAAAATGTGCAAATATTCATGTAATCATATACACTAAGTAATTGAAACAAAATATGTCCTCTCTTTCTAACGATCGGCGCCATAAGATGCGTTCCGTAGTAAGCAGTAACAAGACCAGTTGACTGTATTTACGCAACTTTTTTTACCTTATTTTGATACTAATGATAAAATTGAAAAACAAACCAATAACTATGTCATGTGATTCGTATTTCAAATGCAAATTTTTTTATAGTTGTTCATATTTACTTTGCTACATTATTATTATGTAAATAGTGAGGTGATTTTAAAAATATAACTCAATTTATAATTTAGTTAATTTTGTATTAAGTATGCTGTTTTAGTTTGCTCGCACTTGTGTAATATAATCATCATTCATTATAATATATGAATATTGTACCTAATTTATTTCCTTGCGGAAAACCAGCTCTATAAAGGAATCTTTTATTACTCGTCCTATAGGGCACATTCCTGTTGAATTAGACAGTAATTGATAAAAATACAATTATAATAAGAATCATTGGAATTTTATTTACCTTCATTGTCCAATTAAATATAAACATTATAAATATTAAATATTAAGTTGTACCTCTCCACATTAAAAGATTGTCAAATAAAACTTTTCAATATCACTTAAGCACATTAATTTATTAATGGATAAAACTAAGACTCCCTTATCTACTTAACATGATTCCATTGTCAGTGGTTGCAATAAGGTCAATGCCACAAAATAGAAGAAAATATCATAATTCATTAATGTGGTAAAATTACTTGATACGTATTGTATCATAGTAAAAAGCCTTGTAAACATAGGAGCATATGTTTAAAAACAAAAAGCAGGATAGTTTTAGCATATTATATAGAAAGTATTAAGAAATAGGAAGACATAACTTGGCTGCCATGTTGGTCTACACTAGTGGTTGCAACTGTGAAAGCTAAATGAGAACCCAAGTTGTATCCTATAATTGGGTTATCTACCTTGATGGCAATAGGATCATCATCTATTCCAAAGTGGGACATAAATAACTCGTGTAACATGGGAATGTACTTCATTCCTCAGCCTACCTCTTCGGGGAATACAGGTGTGATATTACATTTAACTTGAAATTACAGTATTACACACTTCTAACTACACTACTACAGGGAACACAGGTGTGATGATATATTAGTTATAACTTTGTTGCAGCATTTAGCAACTCCTTACAAATTACATGTCATAAAACACTAACATGGTGGGTCAACTTCGATCAATCATATTTAATTATGCACCATCAGCTAGGCCCTAAGGAGCTTGCAATTATCAATTGTGGACATGCTAAGTACCACATACATATTAAATTGGTCCAATGTGTGTTTAACATGCATGATGTGCTCATATGTACACAAGGCTCAAAAGATACAATTTCTCTATGATAATTTAAAAGCAGTCTTAACAGAACTTCCAACGGTTGCCACACTCATTACAGAGCACAAATGTAGTCATCGGCTCATCTGAGCTCCTCGTCTGCAATTGGTTGTATGTGCAGTTCTTCTTTTTGCATTTGCCACATTTGAGCATGTCGGTTTTAGTACCCTGTACAGTTGCAAGCTGAGCATCGTCAATGGCTTCCTTAATGAATTTCTCTCTCAGTTTCTTCATTTCATCACTAGCCATTTCCTCCGGAGTCATTTTTGCAAGTCTTGAAGCTGCAATTACTCCATTTAAAAAATTGGTACGCAATGTTGGATTTTTGGGGTCTTTTAGGTTTGCTACTCGAGATCGAACCCTATTCTTATATCTCATATCTGTATTTTTAAATTCAGCATAAATGCACTCCTCTAACTCTTCAGCCAGCTCTTCAGGAGATGCGCAAGCATTTGCAGATTCACCATCTGACTTCAATGCTTGCATGAGAAGCTCACGACATTTCAGTCGAATTGCATCAGTGGTGTTTGATGGAGGCGGGAAAGATGCCTGTAACTTTTTATCTTTCTCCTTATCATCCTTTCTCTCTTTATCTTTTGATGAATCTTTTTTGGGCTTTGAAGATCCACTGGATTCCTTAGATGGTGTAGTAGGAGCAGAGAGGAATTTCTTCCAGTTTTTAATTAAAGTCTTGCACAACGATATTACTTCTTCATCTTTACTGGATTTTCGTAAACCATTAACCGTCATGCCTATCCTGGTCTTCGTAAGGACATCCAAATTAATAGCCATATGCTGGAGAGCCTTCAAAAGATCTAAAGCATCCTCTTGACCCTAAAATAGGTGAGTACAAAATTAGTATATGGAATACAGCTTGGATCGGTCTTGCATTGACAATGCGGCCGGTTCATCGATCTAAATAATAACAAACCAGGTTAAAAATATTTTTTGGTAACAGTGCTGCATTAAAAGAAACGAAGTATGTCTAAATTTATTCAACATAACAATTGATTTGTCATGTTTCCGTCGATTTATTACCTGGATATATTAGCATCTATAAATTTTAGAAAGATAAATACTATTATTGTAATTCCATAGTCTCCACGTACCGTGCCATCGTCAGAAGTCATCTTTGTTAATTTTTTTTGTATTTTCATTACATCCTCCTCGACGCTCATTGTTGATTATGCTGTACTAAAGTCGACTTCCCGCCTAATTCAACCAACTATTCACGAAAAATATTGATAAATCGGCCACCATACCACTTGAACATAGACTAAAAGATTTATTAAATGTCAATTTACTAAGCTTTAGTTCTCTATGTTTTGAGATATTCAGGATCATAGCATACATTCGACAAACATTCCTGACTTACGTGCGCTGTTTACAATAATTGGTGATCGTAATTTGCCGCTTTTCGGCTACATATCGTACATTAGTAGATAATAACAAGTACATTCTTACACGAACATTAAACATAAGCTAGCATTCGTTATCTGAAGAATAGTAAAACCGTTCATACTTCATACCATAGATGTAGAATTTTGGATACTAACCTGTGGTAATTTGTGGTTCATACTTACGTGTTTGCTGTTGAGTTGACGTTAGTTGCGTGCCAGGCTGCCAGGTATACACGGCAATTGCTGGATGATCAAAATTAAGTTTACCACATTTGTCAAAGTAGAGAAAATGATTGTAAAGAGTAATTTAAATAAATGTTACCAAATATATTCAATTGCCGGTTTATCTTGAATACTACAATAATAGCCAAAATCAAACAAGATCAACTGAAAAATATCTGTCAAATTCCGAATAAACAAAAATAATGTAAATGATAATACATACTTTAATGATGTAATTATGTCCCAAGTTTTAAATACCTGTGATGATTAATATAATTTAGGATATTATTGTTTTAAAAAATTCCGCTGACAACAAAAAGGTCGATATAAACAACAGTTATTATGACAGATAATAATATAATGAATAGGTATCATAGCCTAGTCGTTTGAAATTCGACCTCTCACTTCGGGAGACCGGGTTCAAACCCTAGCGCGCACCTATTAAAAAGAATGTGTGATAACAGTGACTAAATTTTAAAACTGATAATTTATTATTTTATATTAGAAATGCCTCGTCTTGGATACAACTCCGAGCCTGGCAAATTATTTCTGGGTGTTTCTAACTTGAGATTCCAAGTAGAAGCATAGAGTCCGAATTTGTACACAGTGTATGTCAATAGACTCACCGTGCATTACACGATATGTGTGTCATAACTGATGACAAGTGGGGGTACTATACTCCTCTGCCTACCCCTTCGGGGAAACACAAGCGTGACATCAAGATGTCCCAGATATTTTTTTTCTTTGAAATGCACACATTTCCTATAATCCCGTGGAATTTAACATCTCATACAAGCCATACATTTACATACAATGGTCATCACGATGGTGATGGTGGTCCCCCCCACCCCTTGAAGCTTTACCGTCACACAGATTCTATTATATTCTTTGTATCTATATTTAATTATGTATTTACTAACACAAGCTATTGTCTCTTTGCACTTTGTATTGTTTACGGTAAAGCGTAAAAAATAAATGCCTAAGTAGGTACATACATATTATGTACGTACAAAACAATCGTGTTGAAAACATTCCCCTTTTCGTTTGATAACTTTGAATCGTAACATCACGCCGGTAATCCTTGAGCGGATGGATTGAGGAGTGTAGAGCACTCTTACGTTTCACCTGTTACGTTAACGTTCCATCATGGAAGTGATGGTGAGGCTATTGCCCGACTCCCCGACATCCAGAATCCGAATCGCTACTAGAAATTTTAAGTTAGAAAAG
>DWTO01005736.1:0-10515 GCA_018244755.1 Jemadia pseudognetus
TTCTTTTTGTGAAAATCACCACTAACGATTTAAAATTCACAATGCTTAAATATCAAGCGGGTTCTGCATTTTATGTACATTTACCTATATGAAACTTATTTTGTATTAGTATGCTTAATGTATATTTCAGACATAAAATCAATCTTGTGACAACCTTAGGATCTGTATCCGCGGTAATGGTTTCTGTACACACAACTATAATAAATATTTACCATATGGGGTAGAATGTGTGTAAAAATTCATTATAGCTTAAAATATGTTAGTTAAAATAAGTTATGTTATATATTTTACCTGTTCTCGTGATTTAAAGCATTTTACTATTTATTTTCAACGAAGATACAAAAGGGTAACGTTAACAGCGAAACAGCTATCGACTATACGACAACCCAAGTATTGATTTCAAAGCATAGTACGAGTGAATGCGAACGCTTTTGTGCATTTATGTGTACGCGTTGCAAAGTACAGCGTAACAAAGGCGATACAAATAGCCGAGTAAATGGGTCAATCTTTGGAGCTTGTAGCTGTCGGAGCGTGACCGCGCGACGATAAATAACGTCCGCGCGACGACAATAGCCGTCGTGAGCGCGCGTCGTGAGCCGGCGCGTGCCGGACGCCGGCGGATCACGATCATTGTAAATCGACTTTATTAGCTATCTCAGTTTGAATACAAATGGGTTTAAATTTTAAACATCTATCATTGGCTGCGTTTTAACAACGATAGGAGACGCTAGAAAAGATGTACGGTATCAGGAAAAATACCAGCTACGCACTTTGTAACCGTTGCAAAATCGACTGGTACGACGTTAACTTACTAAAATGGTAACATATGTGACTCGTAATACCTCTGAATTTGTAATTAAACGAGCATAATTTTTTATACATTTTTACACCAAACTGGCTATCATCAAAACTTGGGGAATATTTTATTAAAATGTTGGTTCAAAACGAAATAATCACTGCCTCACGTAAGCGTTAAGAGAAGTGCACACTACGTATAGCGCAGTGTTGCGGACGGGTAATTTATCTCTGTCAGGCGCTGGTGTGCCCCCAGCTTTGCATTAGGCTTTCTGATAACGGCGGGTTAAGTGAAACGTCCGCCCCTGTGAAAGAAATTCGTGAGAACATATGCACCTACATAAATAGAAGATAGTATATGACACGTAAGGATATTCATACACAAACCGAGAAGTACTCCGATATTTTAGTTACTTTTGCCATTGTTTTATTCCAAACGGATGATACATAATTGAGCATATTAACTGAAAAAGAAATACGATATTTTGATCGATTTTGAAATAAACAATGATCGATTATTAATTTAAAGACGGAAGAAATATAATAAAACAAAAAATAACAGTGACAAGAAAATATCCACCTGGGAGTAGTTTTTAGGAAATGCTATAGGTACTATGTGTAAAAAAAAGTTATAAAGAGCTTCAATTTACATCCAATCCGATTAATTCCGGTTTTTTTCTTCGCATTAACATAAAATGCCATACTTAATTTTTAGTTTACTTAACAAAACAAGTTATTTTAGCATTTATATTAAAATATAAAAACTTCTACAGGCACTCGAAAAATAGTTTAAAGGTAATATTTAATTCAGAATTTCTTAATAAATATTCTCCTAGAAGAAAATATAAGGTATTAACGGTTGCAGTTAATTTTAATGTGAGTAGTATTTAACGAATCTTAAGACCCTCTTATATGCGCAGTGTTTCCTGTGCTTTAATCACGATGCTCGCTATTTGGCGTAAGTTCATAAGAAATAGCGGCGAGAGTCTTATCACCTAATCTTCATAATTATTATTCATTACTTTTGTAATTAAAATATATAAATGTTTGAGGAGGTTGATTAAGAAAATATTGAGAAAGTATCGGACAGTTTCATTAAGGCTCTACAAAAAAATGTTACATTTGGGCGAAGCTTTCGAATTTTGAATCCTCTTGAAAGGTTATCAATAATACAGTGGGATCTAGTACCTGACCTCTATAACCTAGTTTGCGAAGACTTGGGAATGTTCCGTGCTGAATAATTGAATTATCTAATAAATTTGGTAACACGTTTTGATCCCTGAAGATATCTAGTCTATATATTCAAGTATTTCACATTCAATCAATACAAATTTTAAACACGGCACACTATTTCACGTACATTTCTTTCTCCGTGTACATAATCTTCGTAAACATGAAATGTATGTATCTAAGTATTTTTAGTAGGAAACTAAGGTAAAATAGGATTGAAGTTCTAATAAATGTAGTTCAGCTGCTATTCAACTAATTCACACTATGATTATTTTTGTTAAGAAGTAGAAATATGTAAGTTATTCAAAGGTTGTAGGTGATAGGTTGGTAAGGTATTCGAATAATTTCAATTTAGTCGTCAAGAAGTTCACACTTTGTTTGAAGTACAACTGACTTGACAACAACAAAAACCACATAAGAACGGGTAAATTAGAGGTTCGTTTTCATAGTATTTGTTTGTATAGATATACAAGATAGCGGGAAAAGATTTTCCCGCTATCTCTCATGCAATGCGCTTCATTTTTCACCGCCTCTCCACCAATAGTTTTCTTGGTTTTTCGTAGTAACCTCGGTAAGTAACCTGTAATGAGGTCTTAACAGTGGGGGGTTACTACGCCCCAGGAAACATAATATCAGTATTACTTTGTACGTTTTTATTATGTTAATATTTTGTTATATCGTTTTAATATTGCGTTAAACGGTCATGGGCTTAGAATGCAGGCAGGAGTATCCATTTATAGTAGTGACTGGTGTTAACAATTTTGCCTGTTGATCGTGTAGTGATGCCAAATGGAAACAGTAGAAGATATGATAATAGGAATTTCTTTATTCATATCTAGCTTATATTTTATTTCTGATATTTTGGCAAATGTGCGCGGTTTTTTTGCTCAGCAGCTATGGTCACTAAGCCTTTGGGACAACAGGTCAGTCTACTGTAAATGTTGCAATATCTTGTTGAGTCTAGTTATAAAGGTTCCGTAAGTGAATTTATCTTCAGCGTATTACTTATAAGTTTAACCAGTTTTAGCTACATAACTAACTACACTAGCTACTCCTTCGCCTGGCCAGCGGTCGATTGACTACTCTGTCCGCGTCCTAGCTGTCAAATCATTGGCGGAGGGGTCGGATACACAAGCCAGCGTTATATAAGTAATTTAGATATTAACAAGTTTACATCGAAAAATGAATGTGAATAAAAAAATATAAAGATTAATACTACTGTTTAGCTGAAATTTCATGTGGCAATACCATAAAATACTTTTTTGTTCTATAGGGGAAATTTTTAAATGGCAGCCGGTACTCCGGGAGATATACTGGGTTATGTGCGGCTGCGTTCGGTGGCTTTCTTTGGCGCTATTAGAAAGACTACGAGTATCCAACGGAACGCACCGGTTACCTCCTAGCCCCGGCACCCCAATAGCTTCTTCAACTAGGAAAAGGATTATGTTTGTGATGATATCCATCCACATATAGCGTCGTGATTCCCGGGATCGTTGGTTCAACGGTTCGAGCTGGCACTCTAGCCGCATGCAACTCCGGATGCCTCTTTTTAGTCGACTCTTACGACAGACAGGCGAACGCGTAGCTCGTATTCTGGTCCCGGGGTACAGAGACCCGAAAAAACACCTAGAATTCTAATTTAATACTGGGTGGGCATTTCAGTGAAATCCCCTTAGGGCTGTAATTGGCCGCAAAGAGGATACAGAGGAATTTTTAAGCTTAAATAATCCTCGACGCGCTACAATTCGAATTTAATCTACTGGAACGCTTCCCTCATTCACAATATTAAAATATGATTCCGAGGGGTTGCGGGGGTAGGTAAGAGAGGCGAGGGGTCGAACGCAATCAGCATCTGATCACGCGTTCCTTTTGAAATCGGCTTATCCTATCCCTAAGTCGAGTACGGAGATTTGAAATTGCACCTAAATGCCAACGGAATTAAATCTACTTTGCTTCTCGACGTGCAATTGCGTAATGACCTACGTGGGAGACTCTACCTTTGAACGTGTAATTATGGCGGAATTTAAGGCCAAATTAATACGGAGATAAGCTTCCTTGTATTCCCTTAAAAATCGTACGAGAAACGAGGTCTTACGGGTTCTTTATATAAATTATTTTAAAAGAAACATTTTCCAGAATTCTCACATTGACAGGTCCGTAATTTTTTTATTCCATTAATTCAAAAGCGTAACCGCGAGTTAATGTTCCTACATATCTAATGCCTTGATAAGAATTACAGATATAGATTAATAAATGCAAAGATTAACAGCCCGCAGTGCAATGGTTACATTGGTTAAATTATATTAATGGCAGAAAAGTCCATTAAACCAAAATAAATATAAAAACAGTGTTTCTACTTGTAGGATGTAAATACTTCTGGACAAACTTTAAAATAACAAACATGAAAATAACCAATTTGTATAGATTTAAGTCTGCTTATATTTATGAAATTAATGAGAATGGAAAAATTGAAATTTATTCCTTATTATTATGAATGCATATTACATTGTATTACCTTTCATTATTATTATTACAAATAAACACGTATGACATGGCAGGAAAAATACTTGCTCTGTATATTTGGGCCAGTAAAAAGAATTGCAACGTCACCATTTTTATTATCGGACACCCTCCATGAATTGAATTGATTGATCCGACTTAATAATGTGCTGAAAACTCTTTTAAACGTGGAAGTACAGCCCTGCGACGGGATCTGACTCGACGTTCTATCATTCTGAAACACTTTGAACCATTAATGGAAAGATATTGACGGTTTTCCCCATTTATCTTCGCTCCCTTAATTTAACTTTGCAGAAATGCAAGTCAGCGGGTGTCTTGACAAGTTATTGCGTGCACAATCGAGTGAACACGTCCGTCGCGCACGGCAGTCGGCAATTGAATGCGCATATCAATTCCAGGTAGTGGGAAAACTATATTGGAATGGTGTTGTGGCACGTCGACGATCGATTATTAAAGTTGAAGTGACGACGAACTTCTATTCATCATCAGTAACTATAGATAACTGTTTAAATAAATTATAGAAACGTAACATCACGTCTGTAATGCCCGACGCGGCAGGCAGAAGAAGTCCACTACCACATTTCAAGAGTTACGTTTACGTCCCATAATGGAATAACTGGTGACCCTATTGCTATATATTGACGTCTCATCATGGAATAATTAGTAAGCCTATTGCTATATTTTGGACATATATCCAGACTCCGAACCACTACTAGGAATTTCAAGTTGTTGTATATAAATTAATGTATTTTAGAAATACTATCTATGTAATAATGCATACTGTAATAACTTAAAACTATAATGCATTAAATCTATTTCTCTTGTGAAACTCGGATAGAACATCTCTCTGAACACAGGGAAGAAATAAAAATTTAAATTAAATTCCTTGAAAATATCGATACAATCAACAACTACAACTCTACGATCTATTCAGAGCGTATATCGTTACCGACATTAACATATCAAACGCCGGCGAGTGTTGTGAATTTAAACCACGTGCGATTTAGTACCGATACGTATACGTCTCCGTTTGTGACGATTTGCAATCGGCACTTTGTAGTTTTTTTCACGTCTGTGAACGACCGGTTTTGTTAAATAAACTTTCCTGATCAGCCATAGGATCGATGTTAATAGTGGTGTTACACAACTGCAGTGTAATTTTGATTCATGGACATGACATCCACGATAGTTGATAACGGATTTAAAATTTCCATTACAATGGTTAATGTTCTTCATATAAGATGCTCAGTGAGCATCACCATGACTCTGGTTCTACAGGTAACTAAAATTTAACCATATTTTTATATTAGTATACTCAATGATGCACGAGAACTAAGAACATATACCATCTAACATCTTGAATTTAAGATATGTTCTTGTAAATATACCTATCTTCTTTTACATTAATTTACATTCAATCAATCCCAATGTAATTTTCCACTTTTTTCCATTTTTGACATCATTGTAATTTGTACGTTACCAGCCGATACTCGAATGGTGTAGCGTGTTCAATTGCCACCCCTTATCACGCTTAGCTTACCTCTTAATGCCCTTAAACAACAAAAGGCTTGTACCAGGCACCGAATACCACGCCCTCCCTGTCATTCTTGCCACGTCAGACCACACCATCTAAGGGTTTTAAGGAATTCCTATGCTATGCTTTACACTATGACACCTTATCGATTTAATGGAAGAGTTATTAATGGAACAGTTAACTATACACTTTTTAGTGGTTTTGTAGCGAGTGTTCTAAATTTGATAGTAGAAGAAAACTTTGTTTAGTTATTATTAGACAGTGTTTTTGACATGCGACGTAGCAAAACTAATCTAAACGAAACGCAATATATCGTAAACGAAACTATTTACGTTCCACTGTTGATCTTGATCATACAGAGGTGGGTACAGTGTTGTAACATTCACCATGCCACCACATCGTTGAGACCCATATACACCGGCTTAGTCCAACAATGCGTTTTACAAAACATACCTAAAAACGACAAAACGTACATTTTAGAATATTGGAACATTATTATTTGTCACATGTGGTAAAGAAACGTTACGTAAACGGACAATAAAAATCGCCAAACAGAAAAAAACCTGTAGTTTTAAATCGCTTCATTGCTATAAAGGTAGATAGGGGGATAGTAATTTGAACAATCAAACACGCAATTAACTCCCTAACTAAACGGTATAGAAAAAATGGAAAACAGCATTTTTTAAAAGCATTTCTGAGGCGTGTTATTTGTAGTAATGAGAGGTGTGGAACGGTGCTGGTAGAAATGTATGACATGTGACTTAACATCTGTTTTTTGTTTGTACGTACCCTATACCGACTGGATATACGTAAAACACACGCACGCACACACACACATTTGTGTGTCGGAGAGTATGTATGTGTCGGCGAGTTGAATCTGAGCTCAAACCAACAGCTAGACTAAGTGGAAGCACTTTAAATATTGAGTTTTCCTATCATGAAAACGAACTCTGCAAAGAAAAAAATAACCAAGAACAATGACGTATAATTTGGTGAATTTTAAATAATCATCTCTTTCTCTTACGCATTGTTGACATTATATTAACTCCCGACGTTGCAGGGGCAACATCGGATATTCTGGACTTTAAAATGCCAACGAACAAGGTTTTCTGTGTAACATATCGATTACTCGCTGCATTATTGAGGGTGAAGGTTTGCATCGGTTGCTTATAAAAGCCTCGGGCGAAGGATCGCTGTTTACCAACTGTTCTATTTCTGGGCGAACATTATATATAGAATCTTTACGGCCACTGTAATGAATTCTGGGAACAACTTGCTACTATTAAGACATTTGTTTATTTGAAGCTTAAACCAACACCTTGAACACTATCAGATTTATTAACACTATTAGATTGTCAAAACTAAATAATTTCAACCTTGTCATTACAATAATGGACGTAAACCACATGTGTAAAGGAAAAGTATCATAAGAAATGTAACTAACAGTAATTCAAGAACAATGCAACGTAATGTAATGATAACGTGCTGTTAAAAATAAACAAAAACAGAATTGTTATGTATTAAGCCCGCTTGACTTACGATTTTCTCGGGAAAAAACAAACGTGAATTAAGCCGGCTTAAAACATAATAATGTGTAATGAATAGCTATTCACGAAATGTTTTACATTAAAAACAGAGAAGACGTGGTACTCAAACGCAATAAAAGAACTACGTAATAATTAAAAAGATATTCCAATGCGTTAAAGCGAATTAACTTATTTCTGAAGCTAAAGGGAATTTAGGAACGTAATTTGGTTGGCTGCCTGTATGTAAATCTGATGTGAATAAAGTATTATTATTAGTATTAGGTATATATTTAGTTTTATTCTTTATCCGATCCACATATAAATTGAATTTTAAAATCAATTTCAATGAAGATATCACTTTATGTAACGATGAAGGAAAAAATCTTAGCGAAATCTGCAGATCTACGGGTTTTCCTTAACGTTCCCTAAGCCGTGTGATGTCTGCCAACCACACATGGCCATTGTGGCAGATTATTGCTTTTACCTTCTCATTCTAAGCGGACTCAGCAGTGGAAAAAAAATTGAAGACAAAAATCCAGAAACAAAGCCTGGCACGGAAAAGTTAATTTTGATAGTAATAATAGTGATCCCACGCCAGGTCATTTAAGAGTTCGCCAGATGTTCTGCTAGTAATAGGACAACAATGCTATAGGTACTCGTACATTATCCGAACGAGAACATTAAATAATTTATTATGCAAATTTAAAATTAACACCCTGCATTTACGTAACATTAAATAAATAATGTTATTATAACTGTATAACAAGCTTTGTTAATGTGTTTGCTTCGATTCGTATGGATTCATAATAGAATACTACAATATGCAAATCAGATGCTGAATGTTTGCCTCAGCTGTGATTTCAGCGCTTAATGAAAACATACAACTATTATGTTCGTGAAAATTATATGAAATCGTATAATAATTGTAGCAAAAAAATTATACCGAATATTGTTGTGTCCAATAAGAGGCATCAAAAACCAGGCGGATGCTGGCATCACTCGGCACATATTATGGTAGATGCGTAGGAGAATAAATTTCATAATTCTTGACAAATTTCATTAGGCCTGAAATGAAATTCTTGGTGAATATTTAAATATTTGGTACAACAGGTACATGGAAAAATAATAAATTAATTTTCAATTCCAATATTGGTTTGTTTGGTCATTAAACTTAAACTATAGAGACAATTTTATGAGAAACACTTTTATGAAATACACTATAATTAATATAATTTTTAAGCATAATCTTCGTCTGTATGTATTTATTACTTTTTAATTGCACAATTTCTAATGTCTTGTACATTAGAAATTTTAGTTTGATACTAGTTTTAATTGAGTAAATGTTTTTTGTTTAATGTAATGTTATTTATTTTAACCAAAATTCTGTTTGGCGTGTATGACGGATGATAAATGGGAATTGGTGTAAGAGGAAATATATTTTTAGAATTTTCTTCAGAACTTTTGTATTAAGGTTCTGGATAAAATTAATTAAAAATACTTATGTTACTTTAAAATATTATATTAATCTTGTTAATTTTTGATATATGAGAGATAAATGGGCAGTCCATGTAGTAATTAAAAAAACAAATAATGAAACTGAATAGAATTAAAATTAAATAACATTTTATTTACAATATGGTGGACTAAAATTATTAAGTGTATTTGTATGCACCACTGGGTATTTTAGAGGTTCTGAATGTGGTGACTAGGAAGATAATTACGTAGAAAACAGTTTTACCAATGTTATTGTGCTAACGTTAAAAACATATTTCAAATCATTAAAGCCAAAAGGATTAGTTCATTACGTTTAAGCCAGAGTTCAATTGAACTTTAATTAGCTTGAAAGCTAATTAGCTAGACTTTAATTTAAAAAAGATGACAAGATCTTCATAATTTCGATGTTGGCAACATAATTGTTGATAGTGTTGTGTTACAGCGACAGGTAGACTATCACAGATTATAAGTAAATAATTAATAATAATTAATAAAATATAAACACGTACAGGCCACTAATCAGTACTCCAGCCAATTCTTGTGAGAAAAATAGTATTAACTTTACATTTACAATAATGTGCACGTAAATATACCCGCGCATAATGTGACGCTTGATTTTTACAGATCTAACATGCCCCCGCTTAAGCGTAGTTGTAGTTGACAACACTATCGCCTCGTTGGAGCACCGTCGCCTTTAACAGAGCATTGCTGGCACACAGTTACGGGAGAGGCACGTTAGACGTAAAAAGCAGCGCAGCCTCGACCATACAAAATATAGACATTAAAAGATAGCGTGTAAACCTACGGATGTCTTTGCAACAAATAAGATTAGAAGTCGAAACTACTCGTACAGACCACAATCGATCTGCGATAATCGCGTATCAGGAATAAAGTACAATATCTTGGTATAGCTAAACGAGAGTTCGTTTCAAATGAAATCATCGCTTTTAGTAAATTGTTAACTATGAAACAAGTAACTCAATTCGCAACAAAAGCGACTGCCACGACAGCGGCGACGGTTATTACATTCTTGAATAATGGCGTGCGACGATGTGGGTAGCCGAATTTAATCAACAACTAAGTCGCACTTACTCATTAATATAACGGGTTATTGCCTTATTGCTGAGCCCTTTTATTTATGAGTCGTGACCCAATTCCCGTATAATTTTTGCTCTTTTCTGAATGAAGACAGGATTTGTAAATGCCGCGTTAATAATTTATTAAATGTTTATCTCTGTGTATATTACGCGATATTAGAATTTAGAAGCTGTCATAATTGCAGGAAATGTTTTTTGGTGTGACATTTATTGGGAGCAACATAATTATTAATGAATACGTAAACGTAACTTCACGCCTATAATCCCCGAAGAGGTAGGCAGAGGAATGCAGAACACTCCCACGTGTCACCGGTTACGT
>DWTO01005737.1:0-10515 GCA_018244755.1 Jemadia pseudognetus
AGGCTTTGAGCCGGGCTTTCGACGTGGGAGATCAATTTTAAATCACTAGGCTTACATAAACATTATGTTAAAAGCTTAGTATATTTATTTGAGTGAAGTAGCAGTACACGTTTCAGGTTATATCAATGATCGTCAGCAAGCGATCTCAGACGCGACTGAACACATAAAACTGTTAGTTCGACTCATTCGACTTACAAAAGATTTATTCATTTGATTTTATATAAGACATTCTCCCCTTTAGTATCAAATTGCTAAAAGCACTGGATGAAGAGGATTGTTAATAATACTGGCCTAGTTATTACACGCTAGTAAAAGTTCAGTAAGAATCCGTTAGTATGTGTCCTATTCGAAGTTACTCCCATTACGTTATTTACATTCCCATTACATATTTGGGTCTACGAGTACCTATATCTTTTTCGTTATATTTAGATAGATTTCACAAGTACAATATGCAATAAATATTTCTTTTGCACGCAATAACTATAAACATCTCATACTAACCTGTGTGTGGGGCTGGACGTGGACTGTGAGATGAGCCCTTAATGCTAAGTGTAGTCTCATAGTTAGATGTCCGTGTGTGTTGGCAGCCCTGCAGGCCCACCGTCCATCTTCGGATAGTTCAGCCCTGCGGATTCCCAGCGCGTCCGCAGCCATGCTGTACCGACCACTCGCTTCCCCTTCCCGGACCTCTCGTAATCCACCTCCTGCTGTTTCACGGTACCAACTGTTGAAGAGAGATCTTTATTAACACGGCACGTGAATTAAGGTGGTATAAGTAGAATTAAGGTGATATAAGTAGCAGTACTAATTAGCGGCGGAAATAGTATTACTAATTTTTAATAAACATTTTATAAATGAATCTATATTTCAATGATAAAATAATATCCGGATTCACTACCACCCAAGATTGTATATTAAAACTACATCTTAATACATTTAGTCAGAAAATATATAAGACAACTCTCCCTTCCACTCTCCTCGCTATGAAAAAGAGTTAAGAAGTGTTAAGAAGTTCGCGTCCTTTCTGAAGGCACTTCTCATTATCCCGATAAGATGCCCCCATAAGATTCCTTTTACAGAATGACAATAAAATTTTGAACAAAAGCTAACAAATTTATTGTGGCATTTTTAAATTTATTTTACGACCCCTAAAGGTAACCCTCGTCCTGTCTGAAGCACTTGGTGTCTGAGTAGCGCGCTTGAGGGGTTTAAACAAGGGGACAAAACCACTCAATAGTTTTTAAAAAAGATTCGATTGTATAGCAAAAAAAATTCAAAGTCAAATAATCGTAATCTACTTGAGCATTATGACTACCCATTATAAATTAACTTAATTATAGCACGTTCATAATGTACGTTTTGTCTTTTACGCCCACCACAATATTTGATTTGTAAAACCATACTATAAATCGGAACTGATCACTGGTTACATATGATCTATTCAGAGGCACGGAGAATGAATTCTTCCTAATACTAACATTGACTTATTTAAATCTTACTTATTACCAAGATTGCACTATTTAAAACCTCATAATGCAACATGTATATTTTAAATTATAAACAATGTATAGCATAGCATAGCAAAATGCGTTCATGAGAAACAACGGCATTTGCAAACACTAGAGAATACATTAATCATGACTAGACCGCTTAACCAAACAATGTGCAGTTGAACAGTCCTCGAGATATATTTTATTTACCGAGGAACTATTTTCTCATTGTCCTGCGTTTCCGTTATCTACCGTTCTATTTGCCGAAGAACATCCCAATTCATATGGCTTACATTCATAGCGATCCACACATATTACTTTCCACCTAATTTTCCGCGTACGTGTAATAATTAGAACGAATTTCCGTTTGGACTATCTCTATGGCGTCTTGTTATTGGACCCATCATAAAAGTGGCAAAACGGCTGTTTGTTCTAATTTCACTAAAACCATGTACGTTATATTGATTTTGCTTGCCTGTATCCCTTTGTGCGTATCACTGCTAAATACAGATCTGTACTGCTATTTTAGGGTGGTTGGGGCACACTCCACCACGCTGCTCAAGTGCGGATTGACGGAGATTTATATTTTAATATACATTTATATAACGACGGAGATTTATATTTTAATATAGATTTATATATATGTTTCCTTGTTTATTACCTTACGTAAAGGTATATCACCAGATGTCTGTACAAGCTAAGTTTTCAAAATCCGTAGCAACGCCGTCAATTAAATTTGATCAGGAGATCGCCTTTCAAAGGTACGTAGCGAAGTTGGTTCGACGCTTCGCATCAAGGGCACTAGAAACTTCGCTTCGGTTGTGGATTACGTTATACAAGTACTCGTTGAGGGCTTTTTAAAACTTTGAGCCCTCTATTTTCGGCAATGTAGCTGAAATATGTTTTGGAGTTATTCACTAAACCGAAGCTGCGGCAGTCTGAGATCAAGTCCTTGCAATTATTGATTTGTTGTTCAATATTTATTGGATGTATTGGGTCAAATTATATATCATCTTCTATTCTAAGTTTCCGAGACTGAAATAAAGGCAGCTATAAGTATGACTTAGAACTTACCAGGCGTTATTAATAGTATATTATGAATCTAATTTTGGCCAAAAGCAACATAGAAACATGGTCATTAACAGATTGGGAGTACTGGATTATTAGTACGGCCTGTAAATTTTAATTTTTTTTTTCTTCTTGATTAGTCGCGATGAACGCTTTCCTCGGGTTATCGACTTCTCGAACTGATTAAATTCATGCAGGACATCTTTTGCACTAACACGAATACAAATACTACGGTTAATAAACAGTTTTGGTTACAATTCGATATGGATATAAGTTTATATTTATGAATACCTCATGGGTCGTGTTGGTTGCAAGCGCGACTGCTGATCGGAAGGTTTTGGGTTCAAATCCCGGGTCGGGCACTATCAGATCGTTCTAATTTAGATTTTCTAGTAGTGGCTCTGAGTCTGGATATGTGCCCGGTGTGTAGCAATAGGCTCATCACCTATTCCATAGTGGGACGTAATAGGTAACTGGTAAAACGTGGGAGTGTAGGTACTACTTCTGCCTATCTCTACAGGGATTACAGGCGTGATGTAACGTTAACGTTTCAGTTTCTTCAAATAAATGAGATACTATAAAATTTAAAGTTTTGTTTGTGATTATTATACATCTTATTAATAAAAATTATGTTAAGAATTTGAAAAAATATATATTAAACGTTCCGCAGTCAAACGCCAAGAAAGGTCTACTAGTATTTCAGAGCAATACGCGAAAAGCTATAGATAAATCTGTTGAGTAACGGCCACTTAAGCGATTAAAAAAGTAACAATATAAAGTATGTGACAAACTTGAAAGAATATTAAATAAAACACTTAGTATTATTTCATATTCCAATTCTTTCCCCGTTGTCTTCGACAAACTTCAACGTACATAACTGTTATAAAATTTAGGCGTAACAGAATTCCCGTCACACGCTCCCTTGACTCGCTAACTCGTATTTACGGAGCAAATATTACAAGGTAGTCACGGGGTTTGAATGCTAAACTCAATGGGTAACAGAAAATGGAGATGGTTCCTTATCATGCGGTGAAAGGACGAGTGATGTTTATCAAATTATCTAAAGGTATATTGTTACGGAGTTGAACTTTGTTTTAAGTACCTATTGTAAGTAAATTTGTAAAACAATTAACATAGATATACATAGATAAACATACTCGTAGATAAACATTAGATGCACCTGGGTATATTGTACATTCAAAAACGAAGTGTGAAATACGTGGTTGATAAATGTTTTGTTTAATACATATTAATAGATTGATAGTTAATCGTAACTATTAAAATAACATATATCAAAAAGATGGTTGGCACTCTTCATTTTTATTTATATCAATGAATACTGTTTATATCAATACTATTAATACCATTAATATTAATATCGCTTAATGTAGATAACCTTTTCGTATTGACTAATATATTTTAAAATATTATGTACAAATAAACGAGATCACTGTTGTATTTGCTTAACAACACAGTCTAGAATGTTTTAAGATTTCCTTAGTCGAGTGGTAACGAAGTTCCCGCAACATTACGCCTTGGTTTTATTTTACTTCACCCCGTACTTTTCCTGCCTCAAGTCGAGTTGGTTACGGTGAATGTGCTTTTTTGTTTGAAATTTTCAATTATTTTTCTTTACACTTCGTTTAATTCAGTTCACAGAGATTCAGACAAATTTAGACATCATTTTAATTTTACGATGGCGGCGCCAGCTTCAACACTACGGAGGAAGTAGTGAGTTTTTTGTTTGTTTGTTTATTTGTTTGTTTGTTTGTTATGTTGGCTTATCATAATACCGACAAAGGCTGAAACAGTTTATAGATAATGCTGTCAACTTAGGTAACGCAGGGTCCGGTCAAATCTAGGATTAATTGTGAGTTCTTAATCGTTCTCATAGTTTAGAGGATACGCGGTATATTCATTTGTTTTGCTAAGAGTTTTTTAGGCGCACAAAAATAGCACGCTGTGCTCAATTATATTCTACCAAAATGTAAGCGTGGGAGTGTGTTCTGAAGCTTAGACTCTACCTAAATATGTATTTTCAATTTATCTTGGCATTTTATTGCTAAAAATAGGATTTTCTATCGTTCTATCTTAGTACTGTCAAAATATGTAACTGTCTTGTTAGCTGTAGAACCGTTGGAAGGTAAAGTTTTGATTTTTAGAACTATAAGATAAATAAGGATAATGTCTCGTAAATATGTCGAAAATATAAATATGGATATAAATATATTGGCCCAATAGTCAATTATATTTAGCATAGCATAGCATAGTCTATTTAGCTGGTAAAATTGATTCAGGTGACAATGTCTCAAATGTTTGTACACCACGCCTGTATTTCCCCAAAGAGTTAGGCAGATGAGTGCAATACATACGAACAATTCATCAGTGATATGTCCATAACATTTGCTATTCAATTATAAATAGCTTAATAGTAAATTATCTAATATAAGCGTATTCTCCTAAGTGCTTTAAGGAACAAATGAAGTTATTTTTAGCGGCCGCCTCATTTATCATCGGGAAGTCCCTCAAAGACCCTGATTACATCTGCCCGCGAAGAAACATTATTCCAAAACCATTTATTATGGATATTTTCCAAGTTTTCATGATTTTGAAAATTGAAGCCGTAGTCATTAATGGAGTAGATATGTGATATGAACATATGTTGCTGTGTAAAAAATATTCTCAATAACTAGATTTGGAAAGATAGTGTAAATATACGTCCAGTCAACGAGTATACTATGTATAAAAAACTAAACATATATCATTGGCATCCTCGTAAACAACAAATGCGATCAGCATCTTGAAAACCAAGTCTTAATATTTAGGCACAATGAACCTTTTTTCGGGTTTGTTTTTTATTTTTTAGTCCAACGTGTCGCAATTTACTCGTTTGTGTACCTTTTATGTCTGTCGGTTGAATATCTCTTTAATATAATAATTTTAATTGGAACACGAAACCTCAAAATTATCGAACTATCGATATTTAGAAAGAAATCTAGTATGTTATTCTTGAAACTGGCGAATTCTCGTATTGGAGCCCAAGATACATTTGGAGGCGATGAGCTATCGAAGTAGACAAGTGAATGTTTTTGAAACTTGGTCTCACAGCCTCCCTCAGCCGTCGTAAATCACTGTTATATGGAAACACACGATGATAGGTGAGACGTAAATCTATCGTGTCTCCAAATCACACATCTATCAATAAACATGACGCACACACAAATTCATAGCCGATGTGGGTCACGACGTAAAGCCCACGGGAGCTCACTCAGCGCAGCGGTGTTCGATGGATCGGAAAGTACCACTTAGGGAGTTCTTTCATTTGTCCGCATATCGTCATCACGGCGGTACGAGTATAGTATACTTTGCCAAGGTTATTAGTTAGAGAAGCTTGCTATAGCATTGCTTGGTATCTTTGCACCGCTAAGCACAATTCTTCTTCGCAATCTACTTGTTGGTACTTTTCACAATTACTTGGTGTTGATGGTTGAAACGAGGAATAACAATTGTGTATAAAGATAATATAAATACATAATAATATAGTTCCATTCGGTATGATATACATACATTTAGATGCAATATGGAATTATTTTGTCCACTTAAATTTAAACAACTGTTATTTAATTTTACCAGGCGTTAAAATCATTGCTTATAAGCCTTTATTTTTATATATGTAGGTGCTCTGTTTTAAGATGAAGCAATTATATGATGGTACGGAAGGTAGTAAATATTATATTTATTTTTTATATGCACATGTGTCTTTAGGTGGGCGGAGCCTATTGCTTAGTACCTACACTACACTATCATACACTGTATTAGCGAGTTACAGTAAGGTGTTATTATTATGTTGTTTGTTGTTTAATAACATTGACCACACCCAACTATTCTAATATACCGTCTTTTTCTATTAACGCCTACAGAGATGTCTTATCTGCAACTAAATATTATGTTACTTAACTCTGCATATTCTGTGGTACCGCCTGCTGCTTTAATTACTTTATCTAGTTTGCATTAGAAATTGGTAAAATTTACACTTATTATAATATGCTATTTTAATTAGGATTTATTGGAGAATATTATTGATAACATGTTCTATAAAAAGGCTACAATAAAGTCGTTAAAGTTTTGAAATAGAAGTTCAGTACTCAACATCATACACGAAAATAATTCAATCGTACCTTTAGAGAAATTGTAAAAAGATGTAAGGAGAATCGTCGAATAGATTCCTCGATTACGACCTCCAAAGCCCGAGGGAGCATATTTAGCGCGCGCTGTTCCGTCCCGTCGAGACCGCCACTTAGGGAGTTCCGTCCTTTATCGGTGTAAAAAAGGCTCAAAACTAAAACATTAATCTTTTACACAAAGAAAGGAACGTAAAGTTAATATTAAATTACACTATTATGAATAGACAAAGCAACAATAATTGTAAGTTATTGATCAAATCGCTCAATTGGATATTGCTGTATTTCTTCCAATACAATGAATTTATGTTTCAAGGCTAGTAAACACGCTATAATGAAAAGTTGTCCATATATGAGCATTTTCTGGGATATTGAATCAATAGCGGTCTTACGACAGTCTAATAAAAGACAAGGATAAATAAACAGGAAAGAACTCCATGAGCTCTTTGATGATAGTGGACACAGTTGTTTTTGCATTCTCGTTCATGGATTCCGGTGTTATGAACACAGCGACAGTATATTCGTGTATTCTGGGAATTCCTTGTAAGGAAACATAAGCAACATACTGGGGCTCATACAATTTGTTGACAAGTACAGTAGCTAACTCAGTGTCAATATTTAAAAGTCGCGAAACGATCTCTTAAGTGTATCCATATAAATAATAATTATGAATGTCATACTTTGGGTAGTGCAATAAATAATAATATATATATACGGTAGTACCGACGGGTATCATTAACGAAGCGAAAAACAAAGGTTTTATTCCAGTATTAATTTCAACAGCAGCTCTTAATCGTCTCCTTTTGGCATCCGAAATGTGATGTTACTTCATATTTTCTTAGTATATATAGGAATATAATTTCACAACATATTTTATTTACTAGCCAAAAGTCGTTTTACAAGAACCAATGTTTCAACTAGCAGTCGAGAAACGACTTTACTGCGAGCATCTCTCTGTCACCCACATTTGAAAATTAAGTTTACAGTACTAAATCTCATGTTAATTATTAAATTATAAGTTTTATAATTTCGAAGTTGATTGGATTTTGACTTATGCCCAGTGTGTGTCAATAAACTGGTGAAAAAGGAGCGTATTACACTCACCTGTCTACCCCTTTGGGAAACTACAGGCATCATGTTGCGTTATGTTATGCTGTAGTTTTGAAGATCGTACCTTTGCTTCATTATTTTATACTTAACTAAACCAGACAGTGAACAATCGAATCGAACATCGAAGCTTGTCAATTACAGTTAAAATAATTTGATAGAAAATTAATTTTATACATCTCATTACAATGTACCTCCTATAGGGTCAAACATGGACATAGCATCACAGGTATGGTGTTACCATATAGGTATGGTTAAGTAGATAGGGTGGAAAGTTGTTTTATATAAATGTGTTAGTATTAAGTTTTGTTTGCTTTGTTAACTGGGATACATAGCTGTGTATAATGTAGCTGCTTATAATCTGTGTCAAGTGGTTGCTAGGAAACATCACGAGCCGAGATCATTAGGAGCACAGGGGTTTATGAGAAACGAAGTGGATTAAAACTCTACGTCACCTTGCGGAATTCCGAAAGGGAAATCTTCAGCGAAATTATGTTAAATCCGGAACTTGTTTGCGAGGGAGATATGAAAGTACTCAGCTATTAAGTGGCGAGTCGATACCGCGGCGCTATTTCACATCTAATTTTGGAACAATATTGTTGCTTCGTTTCTCGTATTATATTAGTACCCCTTAAAGATAATGGTCAATAAATTACACTGTATGGTTAAAAGGCAAATATAAAATGATAACTTTATAATTACACGCTTTTATACTCTGTACAAACTTAACTACGGTACAAGTACTGAAATATTTCATAATAAGTTAATATTATCGAGTTGTTAATAATAAAACAATGTTACCTGTATATTTGCTCGAAACGCCATATAAGACTTTAAAACTGTAAAAAACACCTTGCATTTTATTACATCTTTCCATAGAGGTAAATTTTGAGTCCATAGATGTAATTTAATAATTTAAATAATACCTAGAAAATGAAGTGATTTCGTTTTCTCTTTACTTTACTACATAATAATATTCATAGCATGATATTTCAGTGTTTGTAGTCTCCCTTACCACAGTATACTAATGGAAAACTGTTGTTATACCCTTGGAGAAATATGAAAGCTCTGTGGCACTTACCTGACGATGTAGAGTCAATATAGAACAAACAAATCTCGGATCGATGCGGAAGATATTGTTATTTTAATATTATGCAGCTGAATATTTATAAATAAATATTTGGAAGGTATATTTACTGCAGCGTTAATTAAATTTTTCAAAAAAACGTATCAACGTATAATGAAATATCATAAAAAATAAAAAATGGTTTCAAAAAAAGATTTATATATTGATTGATTGATTGGTCTATATATTGAAGTAATGAACCTTCAAAAGGTTTGATTTTCTGCTACTGTTTAAATTTGACTGTCTATAAGAAAGAAGAACGCAGGATTTTTAAATAGTTAAATTAAATAGTTTTTTATCAGTTGACGTTTCAATTTAGTTTCTGAGATCTTAGATTAAAAATAGTGAGGGACTCCTTGCGTAAGCAAACAAAGTAAATTAAGTATGAAAATTAAAATGGAAAAGTAAAATAAATATTATTTTCATGGAATTCTGACTAGGTATGATTCATTAGTATAATGTAAACAAAACCGAAAATTTAAAAGATTCTGATAGAAACTAATTAACTTCTTTAATTAAAACAGTAAGTAAACAGGGTTTATAGCATATTTTCATCTTAATTAGAATACTGAATTTTGAAATTATTATTAAAAACGTAAAACCTAAAATTAAACAAAATTCAACGTATATGTTACCCCATTAAACTCTTTAAGGGTTATTGAATTTGTTTTAATGATTTTGTACAAATATTTAAAGCCACCAAAGACATTCGAAACAAACTTAATTGCGCAAAAATACGCAAAATAAAATGCGATACCCTACTGTGATGATTTATAGTTAATCCTATGATTATTACTAATACCTATGTACTTTTAGATATATACAAAGCTATGTATTGTTATCATTTCACTCAAAAGCGAAATAAAAATTTGTTTTTGTCAACAAACTTTTATGCTAACAATTATTGACTTTTGTGAGGTCGATACGGCAATAATGGTAGCGAAGAAGGTAAATTGAACATTCATTGTATGGCTACGATTTCTACATAATGCGTTAATGGTAACTTAAGGGCCTCCAATTTAGCACTTCAGTTTCTATTTCTCATGTCAACTGGGTAAAGTTCTGTCCTATTTGAGATAAAGTCTATGGGCTTCAGTGTCTATTCAACTTAAATGGCGTGGCTCCCTCTTTGCCAACTTACTAACATGCTGTCTTGTTTTAATGAACTATTTTCTGTGCTCTCATTTCTTTATAGGCTGTTACTTAGTTAAGTTTATAAATAACCTACAGGCGTGATGTTACGTGTTACGTTAATTATATATTTAACATTTATTTTCATCATATATAGCACTAAGGTATCGAAGTACTACTAAAATTGTTATTTATCAATATCAGATCGGCAGTCTTACCTCCACATGTAACTACATATATGAACAAGTATTCCCTACAGCTCTATGTGATATATGATACCGTAGCTACATATACGAGTATGTATGTGTAGTTATTAGATAAGACCCATATGTAGTTGTAAGGTGTAGCATTTGTATTTTTTTAGCCAGAACACATTTATTGCCTATTCACATAATGTATACATGTATGCTTA
>DWTO01005738.1:0-10515 GCA_018244755.1 Jemadia pseudognetus
ACGTAACTGGTGAAACGTGGGAGTGTTCTGCATTCCTCTGCCTACCTCTTCGAGGATTACAGGCGTGAAGTTACGTTTTTTTCGACAAAGTTGGTTCACATACCTATAACGATACTCCTCGGCAGTAAAATTTGTGCCAAATAAAATTATTGCTGCGCCGATGCCTAGTTCGTCGTAAAACGAATTGGGGCAATAGTTAACGATGTTAACTTTTGGACACAAGATCGGCTGTAGGAGCCACAGAAGTAAAAAACAGTGACAGCCAAGTAGAATATTTCATCGTCCTAATCAGGAATCTGGAGTTTTTAAATAAATTTTACGGACTTACCTTGTAAGGAAGTCGCGCCCACATGGTTTGTCCTCGTTGTAAGTAGTGGGAGACGTATGAAGACTGTAGGTAATATTTGAGAAGCGGAATATGTATTACATAGGTAGTTAAAACAGATTGAAACCGCATTTTAAATAATCGATTCTATTTTATTATTAATATCTACCAACATCACACCACGTCACTTGCGGTTTAGACAGAGGGCACGGACGTGCCATGTTTTTTCTACATTCATAACTCTCATATGATGATTTATTAATAATCGTTGGACCTACATATATAGTTGATCCTGAACGTTAAAAATGTTTGATATTATTCTTTTGTTAAATGAAACGGATGTGCTCTATTCGTGGGTATAATGTTGTCGCTGTTAAATATACCAATAAAAAAGCCATATGCCATACCCCAATAAAAAAGCCATATGCCAAAGCCATATGCCAAAGCCATATGCCCAAGCCATATGCCAAAGCCATATGCCAATAAAAAAGTCATATGCCATACCCCAAATACTAATCTAGATTATAAGCTACTATTGGGGATTTCAAGTAACAAAATCCAATAGCATCCGACCCGCTCAATCGGCAGTTGCGTTTGCTACCATTCGACTAACAAGCATAGCATAATAAAAGGCATTTAGAATGTTATTTTGAAGTATGTATAAAAATATGAGAACTGTTTACTAATAACATTAAAAAAATGTAATTCGTGTACTTATTTGCGGAAGATACCTACACAAAAAAATTCGACGTATAGATAGATGCTGTCAAAGTGTAATTTTATTTACATTAAAATGTCAGCGGAACATACTTCTTATATTCGATAAGCAAAGAAATGCATTATCTATTTGGAGGCTCTGAGTGTAACATGTCTTATCACTTTAATTTTTTCTGTCGGTTTCAAAATTAATATTCATATGGAGCGTCAAAGAAAGCGAGCAAAAAATGAACATGACATTCAATAATATAACATAAATACCGTAAAGATATCACAGAACTTGCGAACGAAATAGCCAGTATAAGTCATATTACATTAAATTGTATTTTTTAAATAGTTCTATGTTAAACTGGTTCATATAATATTGAAATATACTATAAGTAGCTCGAGGTCAGTGGCGTGCTATCGGAGAGACCTATGTTCAGCAGTGGATTGGAACTATCCGATGACGATGATGCTGAAGTTGTTACAACGAATCTACAGTAAGAAAAACATATGACACATGATTAATAACAATAAGTGGATAAAAAAATGGAAACCGCAAATATTTTATAGGACTTGTGATTAGGTACGTACCTATCGTTATACGATTACTAAAAGATGACTGAAGCACTTACATTACAATTGTTGTGCGACGCGTTACCAGTGCCTGCTCAATAAATAGTGTGTCATTGTACGGACCTAAAATAACATCATAATGGTGGATGCGCGGCGATTTTTTATTCGTAACGCTACCGTGACTCGAACGGGCACAAACGTACCGATGCCGTTTACCGAAACACTTGAACTTAAAAAAAGCGACTCTTCAGTCCGTCAGTCGGCCTTTGATTTCTGAGTAGCGAAACAAAAAAAAGAGAGACAAGAAGGAAAAAATATAGCACCCAATAATAGTCCTTCAATAAAACTTGTAGGATTGTGTCTTTATTTCGAAATTAAAAGGTAACATTTCTCAGAAGAGTTGGGTCAGTTTTCTCACGAGGCAGTAAATAAATACACGCGTTCGCATTTGATAGAGTTACCAGTAATAAATTGTTGATTATAGGCCAAGCGCCGTCGGGCTGTAAAACTATATAATATATAGTTTACGACGCTAAGACATATGTACATACATGAAGGCATGTAAATTGTATATGTCTAACTCTGTTTATTATATAAAACATAATGATATAGCGTTGCTGAACAGATAAGTACATATGTAGTATACTCATCCATACGTTATATTATAGAATTTAAATTTACTAATCCTTGAATTCATTTGGTCTAATCTAAGCCGATTTAAATGCTCACTTCTCTAAATAAATTATAGTACAGATTTGCAGAAATGTGTAATATAGCTGACATATTTATTATAAAGGTAACTTCATATTTAGTTCGGATGTAAAGCGAACACAGGTTACAAAGATCATTTACGAACATATATTTTGGAATAATTCTAAATTGTCTGCTATATTAGATGACAGTTGTGACTATCTGTAGATGATCCTAACGTGGTACGATGGAATGCGACTGATGTGTCGAAGTCGCCTTCACTTCTTATTTAAGTAACTATTATAATACCTAATAGTTATTAGTTAAACTATTAGTAGTCGTAATTAACAAAACGTTACCGAAACATTATTAAAACGCAATGAATAAGTAGATATCTCGATGCTATCAGACAAGCGACGATTAATTAAAGTTACGAATTCTCTCTCCCTCTGACTGTCACGTTTCCAGATGGGCGGCATTTGATCACTTTGCAAAGGCCGTCATTTCACATAGCTACTTATAAAGATAAAATGGCCCAACAACACTACACCCGGCCCGGTTACACGGGTGTTTGCTGAGAAAAAAGTAATAAATAACTCAACCTTTGCAAATTGAGATATGTGTGTTAAATGGCAAGATTAAGATATAACTTTCTGTAATGAAAGGTTTGAGTTTGTTTAATGAACGGTCACTTTAAGGTTGTGGTTAAGTCACGGTGCGCATGAAATGAAAACTGTAATACTGCGGGCATTAAAACGAAGCTGTGCTCTGATAGGTAATGAAGACATCACGAGGATTGCTTGCTACCGTTATAAAATAAACGCGGCAGCGATTAAACAAAGAATGTTTAATCAATGTGATGGTTAACATGCAAATGTCATATTTTAATTGCACTTGCTTCGTTCCAATAAAACGATTATATACTACCATGCTACTGTAACATTTACTTTTATTTTATTAGTGCAATATTTTTATTTATTACGATGTGTCCAGGATAGACACGCAGGATATAAATTTATAACTCTCTTTGGACTTCTGTAAATTGATACTTGTTAGGGTAAATGTAGTTTCCGATGTGGGAAAAATTAGTAGCTCGTGAATGGTCGCTTTGCTTGTAACTTGTACTATCTCCGGAGTTATATAACGTACCATAAAAGAAAGATTGGGTTTATAATTAAGTACAATCCCCTTGTAGACAATAAAATGCGATATTAATAATAATAAAATTTCGAATAGCGGGCTAAATATACATTTGTTTGGCGTTCGAAATTAAATTTTCACGGCTGCTTTAATTGCTCTGACTCTTATTTATGCTCTCGAAAATATACCATATAGTGTATGTAAGTATATTGGTCATAATACTACCCGTACATACATACATATATTTAAAGGACTGAAAATGGAATTCAGTAAATAGATATAAGTTTTGTTATTGACAGCTTTATTGGTCCATCGGTTGCAGGCACGACTGCTGAGTAAAGATGTTCCGATTCGATACCCAGGTAGGGCTAATATTATTGTGTTATTCCAAATCGAACTTTGTAGTAGTTTTGGATTTGTGGCCGGTGTGAGCCAATAGGCTCATTCCCTATACCATGCTATGTATACCCAAGAAAAGGCTCTCCTCTGCCTACTCTTTGGGAGAATACAAGCGTGAACAATGTTATCATAATAGTAGTATTTCATAATGTACTTACCCTATACCATATACATAGGTGTACATGTACGTATATAGTTGTATATAGCATTTAGCAGATTCAACCAGTATCAGGACAACGTGAACGTTAAGGAAAACGTTAACGTAGCAACAAAATGTCGCTAGTTACGAGGAACTTAAAGCATCTACTGTAATCTATTGTGGTAAGTAGCAATAGAGAGGCCTGCGTGAATTGTATAGATTTGCGAGAATTGTACATGCTCCATCACCCTATCGCTCTATCATCCATCACCCAGGGTTGACTGGGAGAGAATGCCATTAGGTATTAAGTTCGCCCTTGTATCCCTTAGTTTTAGGTGCTGCCAAAGTTTAAATAAATAAACATTAAGATACAATCAATATTGCTATGCTATGTTCTATAAAACTTATGTTATCTACGGTTAAATAAAACCCGAGATTTCATTACTAAATGATTTTCAATGAGATCTTAATTTAAAATCGTGACATTGTTTCACAACTACATTATATCGCCGGTGTACTTTCACATAGAAATAGTATCCAATTTAAACTTTGTGCTCCTGCGTACACTTAAGCTTTGTAAAAGTTTATGCACGCTTTTCGTATGCCCATTTTACATTAGCTTGTAACACACGTAATGAGATAGACTTTAGACTACAGTTTGGCGTAGTTCAAAACTTTACAGTCTAATTAACAACTTTGCGATTGATTATTATGGGCTATCCGAATGCTATGTAAACGTGTCGAGAAAACCTGCTTGTATTAATAACTATTATTTTACAGGTCTTTGGGGCATTTCCGGCGAAACAGCACACACAGCAAAGTTTGTGTCTAAAAAATGACCTTTGTCTAATAATCTGGTGTTACTTACTGTTTTTATTGTTTAGCGTTCAGCCGTTGTGTATAAGCGACGCTGTTTATTTTAACCAACTTCAATTTAATTCGATTTCAAGATAAAGTTTTACATTTTTCCTCGATTCCGCGTATCGTTTGATTCAATTCATTCATTGTAAAGATACGATCATTATCTGCATCATTAATTTTATCGAATAAATTATGAGAACATAAATATTAACCTAAATATTTATAAACCGATATTTCTGAATTACTCTTATTAACATCCATCCGGACATCTACGTTTCACGTACGGTCGCTATCGATCATTCAAATATGCAATTTATATTAAATTTGACGCCGGAAGTTATATGTTCTACATTAATTTAAATTTCATTGTCGAATGGAAAGAACACGGGTATTGAATCAATGTATGCGAAACCGGTGGTTCAAAAAAAATGTTGCGTGTCAGACGGTATTGAAGTAGCGGGATATTGTAGTTCAGCGTTGTAGTGCGTAAGATCACTTAATTAATAAGATTCAACGCGTCGGTTTAGGTGTGAATATTTCAATTTGACTCTCAAATACGCAGGTGGAGGGTTGAACAAAGGCACTTTTTGTTTTACGACCGATTTTCGGTTAATAGAATAGGCGCTAACAGTGGACTCACGGCATTATGTTAACACAACGATAATTGAAAGGTGTTTGTAAGAACCCACCTTTATATTGGTCTGAGTCAAATCTCTTCAATGACACGAGTTGTTTGTGGACAAACTGTAACATAAAATATAATATACAAAAACGTTCTGTAGAAGCTGCATTTTTCGTAGAACCATTTTAATCGTTGCTTAAAAAGGAATTTTTGAACAGATTATAAATTTAAAAAAAATCAACTGCACTCATTGCGCGCGAACTACGTAGCACCAATGTACGATGCTTGTTATTATTTTAACGACTGGCTGCCATCATTACTTTGAAATCATCGTGTGGCGTGACCTCCTCACTGGGGCTATCGAGTTGTGGAAGTGCGCAGCAAAATATAAATGCCCTTTACTAGGAAACGAATAACCTTTTGCTTTTCATCCCGATATTGAGTTTCATTTTAATTTATACAGCATATAAAATGTTCTATCATTATTAACTTAAATAACTTTTGATCAAACTGTTTACAGAAGTAGGTACCTAGTACGAGGAACAGTTACTAATTATTGGCATCTTCTTATTGATAGCACAATCGGGTGTCTTTGTAGGCTAAACTCCATTACAGTTTGACGGACTGCTTGAGGTTACCCCTTAACTTGCAATGCTCATGTTTCAGTTGTTCCGCTGTTGAACCAAAACAAAGCAATTTTCTCTCTACTATCCCTACCTGCTCATCAATAAGGCGGAATTACAAAACACAAAATCCGATCTGATGTTTTAACATACGAGCTACTGTAACGTGTCAACACGGGTAGCGCAACGGTATGTGGCCTCATTGATCCCGCGCGCACGTCATTTAGAAAATGGGTTCATTAAGAAAGTATCGCGTGGTTACCGTCACCCCTGTACAGTGGCACCAGACACCGTATGTGCCCCGTCGAGGTTGGCAGCAACCCGAGCCGAGTATCATCGTCCTTTGATCCACCGCCCTTTGTAATGCGAGCAGCGTATGCTCCCGTTCACTGTGACAACCGAAGTTGCTATTAGAAGAGTGTTGACAACCCTCTAACGCTGACGTTCCTTGACTAAAACTGGCCGCTGGCTTCCCCACGGTGCCGTGTACGTACTTACAATTTGTTGAGTCACTTCGCCGTATCCACTTCGTTATAAGTCTAAAGACTTACTCAAATCATTTGAACTCGTTATCATCAGTAGTCGAGTACAGCAGAAGTACTGAATAATAATAATTGTATTTAACTATTTATAACAAGGTTTTCGACCTTAGTTTGCCTTGTAATTGTAATTTTAATTCTAAATTGACTGAATGTCATAAATGACTGAATGCTTTTGTGGTTGGGACCTTTTTTATTAATTTACGTTATAATTACCTTCTAGGTATACATATGTAATGTTAATTTGTGAAGGAAAATATAAGCACTAGGACGGCTGTTCGATAGAATTCATTGATCTCTTACAGAATGGTCAGTTATATATAAGTATATGACTGTTTACAAATAAGTATATGATTTTACAAATTAGTATATGATTTTATGAAAGTTGAACTGCAAGGAAATAATTAAGAATCTGTTTTTAAGAACTAATTTGATCATTATTTTTTTTATTTACTTATCTCCATCATTTAACCCAGACCAGGTTACGATAGAAATCTTAATTTTAATTGTTAGTTATTATCACGTATTCAAAAGAGAGGGCACAGAGCGAGAAGGTAAATAAAACAACTTTGTATGTATATGCGTTACATAAATAAATAATAACCGCAAAAGGTTTACTTCTGGAAAATCTGGAATGACGTAAATTGTTATCAGCTCACCACAGGAATCCTATTGACAGTTTAGTTCTCCTTAATGGTTATTTTACCTTATGCCTGTAAACAATGTATGTATATGAACACATATACATAATAAAACTGTACCTGCTCGGTGTTTGTAATAGTTTGTATCTAAGATATGTCTAAGAATTTTTGTCTAACTATCTATTACTAGGTGACTACCTCGTTGATCGTGTCAGTTGTAAGCGTGACTGCCGAACGAGAGTTCCTTGGTTCAAATCCCGCTTTGGACCCTACTGGATTTTGCAAACTTAGAATTTGTAGTAGTAGCTCGGGGTCTGGATATGTGCCCGGTGTATGGCAAAACAATCGAACTTATTCCAAAGTGGGACGTAAACATACATACATACATACCATCACGCCAGATCCCTTGCGGGGTAGGCAGAGAGCACGGAGTGCCAAATGTCTCTTTTCTTGCACACCTTTCGTGCCTCTTCCACATTCATCACTCTCTTCATACACGCACGCCGGTTTCGGAGACTTCTGACGTCCCCATTAGATAAAACCTTATCTATTTGATCTAGATAGGTCAGTCTTGGCCTCCCTCGGCAACTACGTCCATCAACAGTCGCATTGTATATCTGTTTCGTCATTCTTTCATCAGCCATTCTCTCAACATGTCCGAAACATCGGAACATGCCCTTTCTCATTTTTACACCGATACTCTCTTTCATACAAAGCATCTTCCTTACGTTAGAATTACGAACACGATCGGCGAGTGTTAAGCCACTTATGCGGCGTATTCTTACATATCATCATTCTTACATACCATCTTACATACCATCATTCATCATCTTTCATACATACCCAGGTCTCACTTCTATAAAATAGCGTTGGATTAAGCACAGAGTTGTGCAGAGCCAACCGAGCCCGCTGACTCAGACGTTGGCAACAGCTTACTCAACGCTCAATTCACACCATTATCTGCACTCACTCGTCTGCCTGTGTCAGCGGTGTACCTGCCATCCCTGCTAAACGCGCACCCAAGATATACAATTTCATCCACTTGTTTCAGCACTGCATCATCAACCACTACCCTTGCAGACGTTCTTGACTCATTTCTTTCAAATATCAAAACTTTTGTTTTGTTCGCATTCAATTGTAAGCTATTTTTCTTACAATCATCTTTCATAATTGTGACCAGTGTTTGCAGTTCAGATCTTGAGGAACCGATTAAAACTCCGTCGTCTGCGTAGAGCAGGCAGTTTATCACTGAGTCAGCCATACGTACTCCCACATTTGTTTCTTGCAATCTTTGGAGGCATTTATCCAGATACAGGATAAACAGTCTGGCTGACAGCACGCAGCCGTGTCTGACACCAATATTGACATCAAACCAGGGCGACATGTTGCCATCGACCCGCACGCACGCCTGTCCGTTCACGTACGTAGAACGCACAGCACGCAGCAGGCCACCGCTTATCCCATATTCCGGTAAGATGTCCCAAAGTTCCTTCCGTATAACCCTGTCAAACGCTTTTTTCAAATTCACAAAACCGCCGAAAACCCTTTGGCTCACTGCCAAATGCTTCTCCACAATGTTGCGGAGGGAAAAACTTGATCCATACATCCTCTTCCAGTTCTGAAACCCCCTTGTGCCTCCCACATTATTCCATCAAACTTCTCTGGCATTCTCCTTTCAATTATTTTACCATACACTTTGGATTCTCATAATTGGGCCGCAATATAAATTCGTATCCGAGTAAATTGGGATCGGTTCGAGAGCTCAACTATAGATGAAATCATTTCCATCAGTTTCATTAATAGACCTGTCATTTGAGTTTAACTTTGATGGATTTTAATATTTTTTTGGCAAATAGACATCTGCCCTGCGCCACGGTGTCGTAGTATCCACTTTAATGTACTTGTCTGTTTTCGGCGGGAGGCAGCGTGTGTTTCATGTCCATATTAAACATGTACGTATGTTATATGTCGGTATAAGTCAACACACATGACGACCTGAAACTAAAAATAGTCCCAACAGCGACTTCATAACTCCGCAGCGGCTATCGCACGCTGAATCGCGATACGAGGCAACACGTTGTGTTAATGAGCAGCCACTCAGATAAAACTAATTTACGATCAGTGCTCGCTACAAAGTTATTTGTTTTACATTTTAGTCGGTTAAGTGTTTATAACACAATATTATAAATCGTTTTGTTTGTATTTTCAAAAATATATAATTACTCTCGACTGTCTCGTTGGTCGTGTTGGTTACAAGTGCGACCGCCGATCGGGAGGTCCTGGGTCAATTTCCGGGTTCCAAATTCCGGCAGGTTGGTGCAAGCTGCTTGTAACTATAATAGCTAGTCTTATAGAGATACAGAAAGTTATGTTATACAACAAACGGATCAAACAATGTAACGTTACGTTTGTTAGTCTCAAAGAGGTAGGCAATTTTAGTACACCCTATCTTATATTTCGCCCGTTTTTGTAAATCCTTATTTATTATATATATTGTACGATAGACGTCGGCTTGGGATATACAATACAATGAGAATTTATTTATTTCCGTGTAATAGATAAATATACTGTAAGTTACACTCGCATGCCGCTTGTGACGCGCTCACAAACACTGCGCCAGTTGTAATACTGGCTTATCGACGTACATACATCGAACGGTATTGAGTGCGGCTCATTTCCTCATCCCCGGTTCATTATGGCTACAAGTACGGCGAGGCCGGCGGCGTCCGCGCGCGCCGACACCTTAGAGCGTTTTTATTTCTAGGGTGTTTACAGATCTGGACAATCAACTATAGTTTAGATGATGTTAAGATTAAATTAAAATATCATGAATTATTTCAGTTACAATCTACAGTTGTGCGAAATATAGGGTTCCTTCGTCATTCAAAGCCAATTATTAAATTATTCTACACTAGCTGACCCGACGAACTTCGTACCGCCTAACAGTCAATGAACACGTGTTACCATTTAGTTAAATTGTACGTGTTACCAGTTAATTACGCTTTTATAAACGTAATACAATGCATACAAAAAATATTAAGTTAGGTATTTTACTATGACACGCTATTTAAAGGCACGCGCCGCCGTCGGCCCACCGGCCGGTACCGCCATAACCGCTATGTCCCTGCATTTTAAATCTGTAATATCTTCGAAAATATTCATTTAAATTACATGCTGTAAAGGATCATATTGATCTATATTAAATGCACAATGTATTTAAGGTACTTAATTCAATAAGGATTAATGCTGTATAGCTTAAAA
>DWTO01005739.1:0-10514 GCA_018244755.1 Jemadia pseudognetus
CGTTTTCCCAACATTTCCCTTCACTGCTCTGCTCCTATTGATTGTAGCGTGATGAAAAGTATAGACTAACCAGCCCGAGAGTATGAAGAGTAATTGTACCAAGTTTCGTTAAAATCCGTCTAGTAGTTTTTGTTTCTATAAAGGTTATACAGACAGACAGACAAAAATTTTATTGATTGCATTTTTGGCATCAGTATCGATCTCTAATCACCCCCTGATAGTTATTTTGGAAATATATTTCATGTACACAATTGACCTCTCTACAGATTCATTATAAGTATAGATTAATTTTTATTTCTTTTATTATTTTTGTCTATAAATTTGTTTTTTAATGTCTATAAATTTAAATTGTCTATAAATTTAATTTTTGTCATTTGTTTATGGAAAAATGGGGCTCCCTGCCACAAACATAGACATAACTATGCTTAATAGGACGTCTCTAAGTGCTTAAGTGATTTTGTATTTTTATAGACACAATAAAGATTTTTTGAATCGATATTTTTTTAATATTACATTATTTTTAATTCTATATTATCATTATAAGACTCCAATAATGGCTGAGCTCAATTTTTATCTCTTCGTATCCAACTGCTGCCAGACACTGCGATGCTCTACATAGCTATTGGGCATCCCACGCTACGTTTGCCAAGCGGTGGTCTCTATTCCAAAAAACGTATATTCCGACGGTTTTTGGTTTTGCGATAGATGCGGCCAGTTACTGCCATTTCAGCTTACTAATCTTTAGGGCTAACTATAGGGGCAAGCTGTGGCGACTCTTTTGCTTCGGATTCTATTCACCAGAGACAATGAGTATAGTCGTCTTCAGCTCGCTTAGCGATCTTAAATTGGTGGACCAGTGGCGTCGAGAATGTCTACCTCTCGGCTCCGTGTGTCCTAACAGGTAGGACGGACTCATTGAAGACTTTTGTTTTCAAACCCACTGTATATATTTACTTTAACATAAGTTTATGAATTAATTACAATTTTCGTACATTTCGTGAGGGGTTTGAGTATATTTATTTATTGTATCTTTTCGTTGTCATTAAAAAAATGTTCTTGAAATCATTATCATCAGTCTATTCCCGTCCACTGCTGGAAATAGGCCTCTCCAATAGCACGCCACTGACTTCGATCATCAGCTCTTTGCATCCAACCGCTTCCAGCCACTTTGCGTATATCGTCACTCCACCTAGCCGGAGGGCGTTCTACGGTACGTTTGCCAAGGCATGGTCTCCACGTCATAGATGATAGGGATTTTAATTCTTTAATTTGTATATTTTATATATATGTGATGAACTAAATATTCATAAAATATATATGGTGTGTGTATGGTGTGTGTGAGTGTGATGTGAGTGTGTGTGTGTGTTTATATGTACATGCACGTATATTTGTATGTAATTACGTAGAAACAAGTTCCTCAGACTCATCATATGATAGATTTTGCAAATATTTTGTAACTTTGTTTTTACAATCCCACAGTGTAAGCGGATAAATATTCAAAATTTTGTTTATTTTATTATATATTTTACATGCAATATAACTATAATGTCTCTTAGCAAGGGCAATACGACATCTTATTAATTCACAGACCCTATCGGTACGTCGGACATTTTGGGATTTGTTGGAATAAGGTAGAGATTGATGTTTGCGCAGGATGATCTGTTGCACAAACAACTGCCTTACTGTCAAGACTCCGGCTATTTTGTACAGGTCTGCGGTCGGAAATAGGATGGGCTTCAAGTGCATAACTTTCAATACAGCTCTTTGAGCTCTCTCTAAACGCAGAAATCTGATTTTACCAGACCCGCCCCATACTGAAAGACAATATGATAGCGTTGACTGCACCAGTGAATAGTAAACAATTTTTAAGGTATCGTGGTCAACGACAGTTCTTAAGGTCTTGAACACATATATCAATCTTCTTACTCTAGAGACAGTTGCCTCAATCTGATCTTTCCATGTCAGAAAGCAGTCTATGTGAACACCAAGATATTTGATTGTGCGAACATGAGTTAATTCAGTACAGGAACAATTGACATCATTAGGTTTGCAACGGTGTGCACTAACGCGGAAAGGTTGGCACGGTAAGCCCGGAGTATTTACTGCAAAGGTAGTAAATACTGTTTTACTCAAATTTAGTATTAAACTGTTCTTGTCCAACCAATTCATGACAGTTTTCATTACTGACTCAGCATTTTCACGTGCTTCAGTCCAAGTGGGAGCTTGTATAATGAGAGCAGTATCGTCGGCGTACGCAAGAAGTTTACAGTGTCTTAAATTGAGGTTGCACAAATCGTTTACGTAGATAAGGAATAGTGTTGGCCCTAGCACACTTCCTTGAGGGACTCCGTATGTAAGAGGTAGGGCTTGACTAGTATAGGGACGTATATATACTTTTTGTTTGCGATCACTGAGATAGCTCTTAAAAATTTCAAGAACAGAACCTCGAATTCCGATATGCTCTAGTTTGTTTATAAGAATAGGAATATGGACTGTGTCAAACGCCTTGGAGAGGTCCAAAAATATACCAACAGTTTTTAGGTTAGAGTTGAGATTTGCAACTACGGTTTGCGTTAACTCATGGACTGCATCCTCAGTAGATTTACCTCTCCGGAAGCCAAATTGATTATTTGAGAGAATAGAGAAAGTGTCAAGGTACTTCGTTAGTCTATTATTTAAAACCTTCTCAAGTAATTTGGAAAGTGTTGTTAATACGGATATTGGTCTATAGTTCGAAATACTCTCCCTATCTCCGTTCTTATAGACGGGATGAACAAGGGCCTCTTTAAAAACACTAGGGAAGACTCCCGTTGAAAAGGAAAGATTGAAAACGTGTACAATTACCGGTATAAGACATTTACGTGCTGATTTCAATAATGATGCTGAGATGTTATCCCAACCAACAGCACATTTCCTGAGCCCTAGAATAAGATGTTCAATTTCATGTGAATCAGTTACAATTAATGCCATAGAGTTTACAGTCGAAGGACCAGAATAAATCGGATGGCCAGTATATGAATTAGTAGATATTAATGCTAGATCTCTACCAATGTTACAGAAGAACTCATTGACAGTGTCGACCGACTTTACAGGCTCAGAACATATTTTGAGAAGAGGGTTGGCTGTTGCACTACAATTGTTAATGTTAGTAACATTTTTAATTAGTTTCCACGTATCTTTTGGATTATTTTTAGCTTTAAGAAATTCAATACGTTCGTAAGACAGCCTAGTGGTTTTTAGTAGGTTTCGACAGTAATTCCTATACCGTATGTACGTCAATTTAGCTATCTGGTTATTGGGGTCTTTTTTTGATTTTTTGTGTAGGCGGTCACGATTTCTGATGCAACGCAATAGTCCAGGAGTTACCCAAGGCTTAATAATTCTACATTTACTACTGATTGTTACAGTGTGTGAGTGAGTCCTGATGATATTAATAATAGTGTTAACCAATGCAGTAGCTGCTTTCTCTGCATCAGTCATAGACATTATGAACGAAAAGTTAGTATTTTCTAGGTCTTTTACACAGGCAGCATCGTCAGTAAGTATTCTAGTACATGCGGCTCTGTTTGTCTTCATTTTGCTATTGCAACACAGTATTATAGGTGCATGGTCAGAAACAGATGTGTCTATAACAAGTGCAGTGGACGATGTATTTGTTTTCAACAAAATGTGGTCAAGGCAACTGTTTATCCTAGTTGGAAAGGTATGAGCGGGCAGCATGGCATGCACAGCAGCTGTATTCAAGTATGCATCAGCATCATTGTTCCCCTGTCCAGGTAGTATGTTGATGTTCATATCTCCAATTAAGGCAATAGTTTTAAAGTTACACAACGATTTTAATGTGCAATCTAGCGATGCAAGGAAATTGGTTACATCCCGAGTTGAAGGAGAACGATACATGGCCACAATCGCTGCATGATTATTAAATTTTAACACCAAACAGTTGGCATCACTGAAGGCTGGTTTGACTACAGTGCATGCTAAATCGATCTTAACGAACGCCACTACACCATCATTTTGGTTTGTAAAATCACTTTTAAAAGAAGAATAACCCGGTAGATTAGGCAAATATGGACATTTACTTAACCAGCATTCACTAAGTACAAGGACGTCGAAAATAATATTTATACGTTTTAGTAGCACAAGTAGCTCATTGAAATTGCAACCGATACTCCTGATATTAAGATGCAATATTTTCAATGAATTTATGGTGTCTGTAAGGTATTTTACACAATTCTCAGGCGCACAAATAAAAGATTGTGAAACAGATATTCTCTCAATGTCATCATTAATATCTGGTGTACTATTCATACTGGAAGGAGAAATGAACAATTGCCGAAGGTACTAGGACAGACAGGTATTGCATAAATAAAGTGGAGTTTTTTACGACCAATATTTCAGATAAGTAGAGTTTTTGTGTAATGCGTTGATTATATTTAGATAAATAAATATATAAGACAATATTTTGAGTTTGTGTATTGTGAGTGTAAATCAGAATCGATGACGGAAACATAACATAAAACAAACTTATACAACAAATATAAATTAAGAAAATTAAGAAAAATAAATACTGAAATATATAAAACCAGTAGTTACAAGCAAGTCATAAATTATCACTAGGCTTTAATTTTCCGAGATCTTGTTCACATTTTACAGCAAGGGCAGGAGAACCTTCCTTTTTTCTTAAAAATATTTTACCATTTGTCACCCAGCAGTAATCATAGGCATTGGATTTCGCAAATTCCTTGCTAAGGTACAGGAGTCGTTTCATTTTTGATGACAGATTTTCAGAGATAAAAACTGGTTTACGTGGGCCAGTTATATGTAGAGATTCCGTACTAAATTTACTAGATTTATTTCTCTTATTGTACTCCTTATATTTCTTTATTATGATTTCTTTCGTAAGAACAGAAGTGAAGTCCACAATTATTGTTTTGTCTGCGGAATTTCTTTTGCTAATGCGAAACACATCTCTCACACAGCGCTGATCTATTTGTGCATTTAGCACTGTTGAAATCGACGAAATATGCTTAATAAGGGCTTGTTTTGTTTCCCCTGGAGTACATGGGATATTTTTAACTTCAATACAGGTGGCTCGTTTATATCGTTCTAAGTATTCGAGTTTTTCCTCAATCGTCTGAATGTATTGTAAGTCTTTCGAACGATCGGATTCTAGTTTTTCTATTTGAGATTGCATATTTTCAAATCTGTTAGCAAGGAAGTCAGCTGTGTTTTGCATTGCCGTATTCTGCGTTTTAATCTCTTCAATTGCTAGTGCAATTTTCTCCATTTTTGCGTCCTGAGAGATTTGGTGCGCTTTTAATTCCTCAAACATGTACTTCATTTCCATCATAAAATCATTTAATTGGGTGTCAGAACAGCCTGTACGCTTGCGTTTAGCACGCTGAGTTATGCCAAGGGTTCCGCAGTCTAGATCAACCGTCGACTTGGATTTATTTAAGTCCGGTTCGGATGCGCAATGCTGCAGTGAGCTTTGCGTTAATACTGACTTCGGAGCTGTTAACGCACTCAACGGCTCTGGCGCCGCAAGGTGTATAAGTGGTGAGGTCGGCGGGGTGCGGCGAAGTGGCATTTCTAGTTATTTTTATGACTTAGATTGTAACGAAGTACGCACGTAGGCACGCACAAAAAGCAGTACACAAAATTACAGCACCAGAAAACAATAGATGTTAATATGTCAAATTGTAGTGTAACAGATAACACTCCAGTCTGCAAAAGTACCAGGCGCTTATAACTGTGAGACGCTTCATACACTAACCGCAATACTGTTGTCGCGCCGTCGCTGTTGGTTAATCTTCTTACGTAGCGCATAAGCATAAGCGCGTAGGCGCATAGGCAATTGGCGCATGCGCTGATGGTGGGCGGGGCAGTAGCAGATGGCAAGCGGCAGTGATTCGCTAATAGGTGCACGAGTCAGACAGAGAGGCTCAGATAAGTGACTATGCACGAGCGGTATGGCGAACTCCAGTAACGTTATGCACTCCTATTATTCACTCAGAAATTAAATTTGCGAAATGTTATTTTTAATTACTTCAAATTAAATCGACAAAGTTTAAAATACGTCTACTCGTAACCGAAGTCCAGGGGAAAGCCAAGAAAGTTATTATTATTATACCATCAAGTCTGAAGCTCTCACGAGGTAGACAGAGCTGTGGAAGTAAAATATCGTTAGCTTAGCACTCAACCTACCTTGTAGGGAACCTGTAAGATAGATTATGCATGGCTAGGAAAAAATACCTACTTACCCTTGTTTTACTCACGTTGATTTCAAATTGTGTGTTGAAGTTGTGACTGAATGTCATCTGCGCTAACCTCTAACACACAAACAGGAAATACGCACATATTCATATATAAATAACCCAAAACAGATGTGAAATTTTAAATACAGATGGTAGCCGCGCGCCCAACCCCTAATCGATCAGCATAATGGCTTTTTGTAATATTTGTAATGGGGTTTGATGATACCGCTTTTGGTTTAAATATCGGAACGGGCTGCAGCCATATAAGACGATGAATTGTATTTATAACAGGGTAATTTCTGTTCTAAGGTGGATCAGTCGTTAGGGACTGATTGCTGAGCCGCAAAACGTGGGTTCAATTTCCACTCAGGACCAATATTCATGTGATGACTAGAAGAATAAAATGTGGGAATAAAATTTGATACGTTAGTTTAGTTCATGAGTAAATAGACACGTGAGGGATGTCTCAAGTTAATTTATATTTCCCACATACAAATTTCACTCATATTAGAGACCATAATGTATTATACCATTATTTTAATACATGTTGGTATAATCACGATATTTTTCCTTCCATAGTGATATAATACGCACGTAAAATTGAGATGCTTTTGCGAAAATCGAGCTGCAAGTAAAAAATCCCCCCCCAAAACCTTTGAGGTGGGAAGTCTAAACTACTAAGCAATTTTTATCTTTTATCACACGTATATAACGAGTGGCGCCGCGCAGGGCTCCAGCGGCAGAATGTGCCGCTGTACGTGTGCGCGGGCGTGGCGGCGGCCGCGCTGGCGGCGGGCGCGGCGCTGCTGTGCGCGTGGCGGCGCCGCGCGCGCCCCGGGTACACCGCGGCGCGCACGGGTAGCTTTCCACCGCTATAACAATAACAATTTGTGTAAACTTATGTCATATTTTGTGCTCTTGGAGCTGAACCTTTTCTCTTTGATATAAATATAAAACTTGTTATTAATCAATTATGTACAAATCATTTTACTTTTGCAAGAATGCATTTTAATCCCAATTAACCCGTATACATATATACCTATCCTGGATATATGTGTGTATATTTTCAAAAAGCTAGCTTTCAATATCAAAACGCGGGTCGCACGTCTATAAATAGAGATAATTGCGCCGTTCCATTATTCATGTTTAATAACCAGTTCTTTGGAAGGCCGCCTGTAAGTAACCCTTGCCTTAATGGACCCCCGCTTTTTATAGGACAGGCGTGTTGATTGTAAATTACACAGATCTTAACAATGTCCGACTTAATTAAAGTCCTGTGCGCGGTGTGCTCTTTTAAATGAAACATACAACTGGTTTTCGTTGTACATTGCAGTTTTGTGAGAGCGATTTATTAAATCGAAATGGTGTTCAAAATGTGTAAAATTTGTGGAATAAAAAACTTGTAAAATTTGTGTATAAAACATGTAAAATTTGAATAGAAAATGTGAAATATCGTCCAGGAAAATGTGTCTAGTTAATTCAAATAATAAAAACTTAGCAACATCTGTTAACGGCACTAACATTGAGAACATGCAAAATTGCTGCACGGAAACAAACTCTTACACTTTCATCACAGATGTTTTAAGCTCCATGAACCTTGTCTTTTATTATTCAGAATTAGCAGATCAATAAAAGTTTCAATTAATGCAAAACATTTATTGTGATAAATTTTTCGAACATACATATCTTCACGCCAGGTTTCTCAAGTGGTAGGCAGAGAGCACTATATTCTTTATCTGCAAGCGAAACAATTTTTCATTTAAATTAATAATAATATAAAACTTCATACGGATCTGTAATCCCAAATGCGCCATAATTAATGTATTTTAAATAGCCTCCCTGTAGAGACGTGTCTAAATATGTATTTATACGGCCAGTGCACGCAGGTATCCCGAAGGCGTGCTCGGGGCGCGACAAGGCGGACGCGGCGCCCGACCTCACGCGCGCCTGCAACGAGTACTGGCTGCAGCGCCCCGACAACCACTACGACTTGCCGCAGCTCCGGGACAGGTGTGTGTCGCATTGCGCCCTCTGCAGCATCAGCGCCGACCCTACACCGAGTGAAAGTCACGCTCTTAACTGTTTCAAATTAATAATTACACTTTTTTTTTTTAAGTAAAATAATAATTATATCATTATATACTAAAATCATTATATACTAAAATCGATTTTAATTATTGCAATGTATTATTTAATTCGTTAATAATTGAATTGTGTAAGTTTCTAAAATTTTCATGGCAATTCCATTTTACGGGGATTACAGGCGTGAAGTTACGTTTAATTCTACATATTTTATTTCCGGTTCGTTTTTTAGATATTCCAATTTCGACGTCGTTGCCTTATCGACTCCGATGTTAATCCATATCAAACTTTATATTATCTTGGTTTTAATATTGTTATTAGTTATCACTTGAAAGTGCGTTTCCAATGGTCACTTGTGCAACTTTTTTCATGAACCGTGAATATTTTGAATTTGTCCAGTTACGCGTCCCCGTTCGGCAACCGGAGTCGCCAGCAGTCGTCGGCGGGCAGCAATCACTATGAGATGAAGCCCTACAGCCCCTCCGGCGACTCCGCGTCCAGTTGCTACACTAACTGTAAGTTACTGCTAACATTATTTTGTATATTTGTTAAGGAAGACATATGAACGCCATTTGATTCATTGTATTTCTCTGTAACGTTTTAATTTTGTTCAGTCACACTAATAGAATTTCATAGGTTTCTTCACTTTGTGCTTCACTTTTATTTGTTTGTAGAATTGTATAGGTTTCGTTACTCTGGTAATACAAAAAGGCATATCTGATATTGTTTAAAAGGTGAGTATTGTTAAAGGTTAATTTAATTTATATATTAAATTTGTTAATTAAATTGAAAGTATATTTTTAACGTAGCTAGTTAGCTAATAAAAAACAAACTCTAGAGGTGTGTGAACTATTTCAATCCGCACTTGGCCAGCGCGGTAGTCTGCGGCCCTAACCCTCTCATTTTAAGACGAGATCCATGTTCCAACAGCGCCACGATAAAAGGATCGGAATAAATCCTCGTTAAAAATACCCCACACATTTGAAATGTTCTAGTAGTCTCACATAGTTCGCTACTTGCCGCAGCGCGCTCGCTGACGTCGCGCTCGTCGTGCGCGTCGCCGGCCGCGGTGGGCGTGGCCGTGTCGCTGCCGCCCGCCGCCGACGCCGACACCAGCTACCGCGACCGCATCTGCTTGACCATCGTTAAATAAACCAACTGCTATTATATTTATTTATTTTGTGGTTTTTTACTTTTCATTATTAGTGATATTTATGCAAGGGTAATAGACTGGGTTATATTGTTTTCTCTGCTTTGACTGTCTTTAGTTTCATTTTAATTTTTTTTTTATAATTAAGGATGCTCCTAAGCTGTAGTTTTATGTGTTTGTAAATAATAAAGTCTATCTATGCCATATTATGATGCTCTAAGATATGCTTTGTCGAATCTTGATTTGTATTAATACAGTAAATCAACGAATTTAACAATAGGTGAATTTAAATTTTTCACACCTTGCGTTTTTATAGAAGTGCCGATAGTTACCGGAAGAACTCCTTGAAAGTTCGAAATAAATCAAGTAAAACAAAAATAATATCGGTGATTTCATATCGGCGTCTGTATAAACGCACCTGTATTTAAATAACCGTTTCCTTATAAGCCTAATCGTTTATACTAATATCGAATTATATGTAAAAAATACTGACTAAATGTTATATTTCAGCAAAGACTGAATGTTTTGAAAGTAATTTACGCATTTATAACTGCCAATGTAAAATGATTTGCATTTTAAAGCAAAATGTAACATTTGTAAATATTGTAATGTAAAACTGTGATATTTTATATATATTAAAGCCATGTGTAATACCCATGTATTTTTATTTCATTAATTCCTAGCACATGTTAAATGTGCAGTAAAAGTTTTGAAACAATGTTTTTTTCAACATCACACACATTACGTTATCAGGTTGTCTCAGTGCGCTGCTGAACATACGCCTTCCTAATGGGGAATTTGACGGTAATCCCCCCGTTGGGCATGAAGAGAGCACTGCTTGTCGCACCGCACGGCGGCGACCAGCGCGGTTAGTCGCGCCTACATGTCACATCGCCGGCCTTCACCCAGAGCGTCATCTGTTGCACCAAGGGCCGCCTACAGGCTGTAGTAGTGCGTAGTTGGTGCGAGAGACTGTTCTGCGATCCTTAACCCGCACGCGCAGTGAGGATTAAGGGCATAAA
>DWTO01005740.1:0-10514 GCA_018244755.1 Jemadia pseudognetus
GACCCGGGAATCGAACCCAGGACCTCCTGATCGTCAGTCGCACTTACAACCAACACGACCAACGAGGCAGTCAAGGCTGTTTTATATGATTTGTATAATAGGCAATGATTCCTCCGGTGGGATTTTATGATACAAATCATCTAATGTGTCTTGATCCTTTAAAGAGATTTGTTCTACCTAACAGTAATTGGATATAAGGGTCTGTTCACCGCTTAACAATTGCTTACATGGGAATCGCCCAATTGAAGCATAGCATAGTTTCAGCAGGAAGTGGGCTATGGTCACTGATTGTAGGTCGAATTTGATCCCATGGATTCTAGTTTTGATTAAGTTTTCTGACCTTTATTACCAGTTATTAGTATAGGAAACAGCTGAGTGTAATGAATAGAAGTCGCGTGTTGTTGTGCCGCCAATGCATTTTTAACATTTTCAGTTTTCAACTTTACCAGGGAATTTGCTACCAATATATTATTATACTTTACTATAAGCACCTGACTAATAAGCGTTTCGCATCAAACATTACCTTCAGCGTTATAGAATCCACAACAGCGGCAGTGATGTTATTATGGAATTGCTGCTCAGTAACTTTACCGTCTCTCGAGTCGACACTACTAGACACAATAATAGTGATAACGTTGCAACTAGCGCCATCTGTTTATTATAAAGCGGAGTAACTAGATACTAAAAGAATGTTTGATACCGTATCGTATCTACTTGGTTATACCAGAGTGCAGTGAAATATCATTGTTACGTTCTCAAAAGTATGTAACATTTCGTTAGACCATTTATTTGGAACATTTTGGGGAAGTAACAAAGAAAACAAAACATGCAATAAATAAACATATATTCAACAGAACAATAAACACACATTTAGTTAACATGGAATGTATTTATTAAATATTATAATAAAAAAGTAATGACAAAAATACGTCATATTTGGCATATTGTTAAACAGATAGGAGACGACTACGTTTTCATAATTCAGTTCCGCGAAAAATCAAAAACGTAGAAAGCACACCTGAACAAAGATTAACTGTGTTCTCAGTACATTAAAAGTTACAACATGTTCTACATGTATTACAATTTCAAAAATGGCTGATAAAATGGGACACTAACATCTATAATGTACCAACATCAATAATTTTCGCTTAGACTATTGAATTGAGAACTATATTACTTAGAAATAGGGTTGTATGTATGGCTCGCAGGAAAAGGGAAATAGATTTAGTTACTATATTTTTGTTTTAATTATGGTAACTTTTTGATGTGTGAAAAACGTTATGAACGTAGGGGCGCCTCACGTCTGCCAGGATAGAGATATTTGACACTTGACGCTGTCTGATCTTTTGATCTTTTCTTATTATTCTTTGCATGCTGTTTCTTACTGAGTAATTGAACTTGTTATATATATATTCAAGATGATATAATTTATTTATTTAAGAATAACATCATGAAATTCGATTAGATTTAATTGATACACATCTAATTAGGAATTCTAAGTAGATAGTAATAATAATGGAAGATGAAGCAACTTCAGGTTAATAGTTCTACACACATATATCAATTATAAGGAACCATGAGAATATTTAAAATAAAGTATTTTAATCATGTAGGCCTTAGCGATATAATAGATATCAAAAGGAACTATTGTAGTTAACAAACGTATAAAAAATAAACAGTTAACTTGCATCGAATTAAGATTAATAAAAATATATGGTTTAATGATAATAATTAATATTTTTAAATCAGTCCATTGAAACGGGTATGACTGAAAAATTATGCGATTGGAAACTAGTACATTATCATAAATATATCAGTTACAATTTATTTTTAAATCTACGAAAAATATTTTAACAAAAATAAATTTGTGATCTTATGAGCTTTATATTGATATTGGAATACAAAAATTGATAGAAATAGTTATAAGCTCACCTTTTTTTTAAATCTTAAATTGATTAGAGCCGAATAATTTACTAATAAATAAGTTAAATTTATAGATAAGGAATCTATTTGAAAATAAATCAAAATCTTATGTAGCGTCTAGTAAATTACGATTAAATGACAGAAAATATTTGGCGCAAATTTTTTACTACTGTCAATGTCAAAATACACTTCATTTCCTTACTTCCATAGACATGGGTAATTTTTTTAAAAAGAGATATTTGGAATATTTTCTGGTATAGAGGATTTCTATTATATTGGGCCGTATAGAGTAAATAAAAAATATAAGTGTAGACTTGCGTTGCCTACATAGATTTGAAGTGGAACAATCGATTTGATAATTCATTTAGGATCGTTAATTTATCGATGAACACATACCTGTAAACCAATACAAAATATTTATTTTTTCTAAAATTGCCTTCGAGTGCTTTGTAGTTCGGATGATATACGACAACACAAAAAGTACAAAGTAAACTCAGTAGAAAAATACACATGAGTTATAGAATTCAAAACATATTGACAGTTAATTTTTAGAATGAAATTAAGGACCACGGTGCCGACAAGGTGTTATTTTCAAATATTTTCAGTCAATTAACAATTAAAAACTGTTAAACAGCCGACGTAACCTTATTAACATGTATCAAAGTTAAAATTGAATAATATATTTAAAGAAATAGATCGAAAGGTAGACATTTTTAGAAAAATACATAATTTCCGAGTCATCACCGCGCGTCGGTGTCGTCTTCTGGCGCCTACTTCTTCTTTTTCATTTGCTTTGCCTTTTTCTTCTCTTCTCTCTTCTTCTCTTTATCCGTTATGGATTTGTAGAGCTTGTAGCCAAAGAACACTGTTGAAAAAAATACTTATTAGTAAATATTCTCAATGTTGAACTATAAGTCAACTAGCTGTGCCCGCGACTTCGTCCGCGTGGAATTCTAAAATATATATTATGTAAATTATACATTAAACAATCTTTTATATGCGTGGGGTCAACTAAAAACACATTTTACGAAATTCTACTTCCAAAGGGGATTGAAAATCTCTTCCCCTCTCCGTCCCCTCCCTCTCCTCTTCCTCTCCCGCTCCATCCCCCTCTCTTCTGCTTCTCCGACCTCAACGTATCGAAAAAGATATTCATTCCAAATTACAGGTTTGTCGGACCTGTAACTTTGGAAATATCAATTTTCCATTTTTTACGCCCACGCAATCCTCTTTGGGGATGGAATTTCGTAAAACCCGTTCTTAGTTTATCTCTACTTAGCGAAAGAAATATTTCTGACAAATTTCAAGTCTCTAGGCCGTATAGTTCCAGAGATATCGTGATGAGTCACTATATAAATAGAAAATGTCTTATTTGTAGGTATATACATTTGGAAATTCTAAATATTTTGGAAGGTTCACGAAAAATCATCAATAATGACGATATATCCATGTAACGACCCTCGAGCATCCTCTTAAAATTAAACAATTGAAATATAACAATTTACTTTATTGAAATTTGCTACAGTACTATTTTCAATGGAACCCAAATCTGCTTTGATCTTCGAGCCTGCCATAATGTATCGACCTATTTTCGTTGTTACTCGAGAAATCAAAGCCGCCACCGCAAAAGTTAATCCGAGGTTTTAGGTAAACAATAACATTTGTCTTTTATTCGGTGACAATTGAGTTGATCCATCAAAATAAATGCAAGGACAAAGCATTAAGAAATACTAGGAAATTAAATAAAGAGTTCCAGAAACGAAATTAAAAATGGCGGGAAAACACCGCAAAATAACACGACAGTACGTTGTAAGTATATTAAGTGATTTTATATTATTATTATTTGATTGTTATCAAATGCCTGATTGACTAATTTGCAATTCGTTATTTAATGCGAAGGAGCTAACTTAACTTTTGTTAGGCTGAATACATATAAAAACTGAATATTAAAATTTCTTCATACAATAAACATTGCCAACGTACGCTAAATTTACTTTATATTATTTCATTCTTTGCATATAAATAATAAAAAAAATATTAATATAAGTCTTATTATGCATATTCATCACATTTTGGAAAAATACTAATGTCTTATGAAATAAATGAAAGTATTTAATTTAACTTCGACCAGCGTATCCAATCGCGAGGCGAATAGGTATTTTTGCGTTGCGATGTAATTAAAATCACACACACACACACACTCGCTCCCCAAATTAATTAAAACTTATCAAAACATAGTGACAATTATCGAACAAAAAAAATAAACTTGAAAGATAACACCAAACGTGATTTGAAAACTGATTAGATAATATAATTTAGTAATAAGTACTTATAACGACCTGATTTCTATTGACATGTCTATAAAATGCATAGAAATGGCAACCGATCAAATTATAACACCAGGTATTTTTGGGTTTATTTATTATTTTATAAGAAGCACGCCATAGATATTTAGCACTCGAGGCTCTCCTGGCGTGCCGATATAACAGTAATAAAAATCTACCAATTTTAAGATAATATATTTTATAGTCAACTTAAAGTATGTAATTTGGAAAAAATTTAACTATAGCAATATAATACTAAAAGTCCCGATTCCTGTACCGATTACCGATCAATAGGTACTAATTGATGGTCTAATTAACAACTTTACTAACGGCGTCAAACTGACACTAACAGGCTTTTTTAACAACGAGAACGTCGAATTTACTCTCACACTCATAACGGAGCTCACATCAGAATAGCAGAAAAATAAAATTTACTTCCAAGAAATTTGTAGCGAGAGAGAATTGATTATTGAAAAAAAATATGCATTCGGTTCGAACGACTTGTACAGGAAGATATTAAATTATTTGAAAACCTACTAACCTCGTCCTTTCTACACATACCGCCACAGCTTGCCTCGCAACAATTTTTAGTTAGAACATTATATATATTGATACAATATATCTCATGAGTAGATTCAATGGCTTAAATAAGTTAAACGATTTCATTCTGTCCACTAGATTTTGCCGGATTTGTTTTTTTTTTCATTTGTGAATACACTATCACAAAATTGTCATCTGTATCGACTTAATTGGAATAATGAAAATATTAAATTAAATCGAAACCAAAACTGTAATTGAATATTCCTATCCTCTTTCAGTTTAAGGAGAACCCAAACCTTAAACCTCGGTCCCAATGTAATGGTATCTGGTAATTTTCTCAGATTTAGATGAAATGAAACAGTCCAATTTATTATGGTTCAGTTCAATTTCTAAATGTTTGATCCCAAATTTTGGTCGAACACTATCATATTATAGTATTTCAAAAGCCTTGGTCTACCTAGATAGTGTGCGACCCATCATATAGACTGTACTGCTAGACAGTTCCAGGTACAAGATCCCTAAAAAAACCCTACGTTAAGACTTTTCTCAGAATACTACTTGCCGAAGTAGCTAGACGAAGTAACTATGCAAGTTATATTGTCTTCCAGTCCAGTCTTAGTGGTAACACTGAGTCGATTACCATACTCGTTTCTAGCCATCTGTAACAATATATTTAGGAAACAAAGCCCTTACAACCTACCAATGATCACTATAAACAGCAGGACCGCGCCGGCCACCAAAGCAAGCTTATACATAACAGCTTCCCCTATTGCTTCCTCGACAGCGCTAAAGTCTATATTCTGGTCTCTTAGCTTCATACTCAATTTCGTAGCAAGCGCCTCTTTCAGCTGAGCTACGAACTGCACCTTTTCTTCTTCCGGCATCGCATCGTATTGCGCTAGAACGCCCTGCAGTTTCCCCCTCAACTCTTCCGACTCTTCGTCCGCCGGCGTCATGGCTACCATCTTCTGTATCATAGACAATACATCTGCGTTCTTTATGGAATCCGCTATTTTATCCTTTATAGCGTTCCCTAGGCTCATTTTTATTCCACCCGCTATACTGTCCTCTGCCATTTTCTTTTGGGAAAGTGAAAGCGAATATGTAAATGGTAATTTTTTTATTGACATAACGGTAAATAAAATTTGTCAACAAACGAATTGCATGTTAACACATTGGTGCAGTGAATTAATTCGAATGAAAGATGTCACTGATACTGTAGTATTCCATAAATATAAAAAAAAAACTTTTAAAACGTCTATTTTATTGTCTAATTGTAAAAGTCAAATTTTAAACGTGTACGTAGACGTAGGGGTCGATTAGAGGCGACATGAAATATATTAAATAAAAAACACAACAACTCAAAGTATACGTACAGTAGTCACAGTTGCGGACAACAATAAAAATCAGTAAAAGAAAATATAATAAAAAATTGATGACACTTCTTTTGTTATAAACACAGTTTGTTACGTAAATAATAAGATTGTCGCGAACCAACACCGAATCGAAACTAAATCTCTACGTAGGCTCGTTTGGTGTACTGAAAACGGTGTATTTATAACTTCAAGGGCCAGCTGTTGGCTGAGGCTGGTCCATTGATGCGACTGCGTGCATCTTTATAGATACAATAATACGTTTTATGAACAACGTGTGACACAAACCGTGGGGGAGCTTGGTAGAGTGTTCTATCAATATTTCGAAATCCATACATTTAATGAAAAAAACTAACGTTTTGCAAAAAATCTGCAATTACTGGAGTGTCCAAATAACAGACTTTAACCGCGCGGTGTACCTTTAATGAATATTGACTGAAAATTCAAAACCGCCTAAACTTCCAAAATAGCAATCGACCGCCACATCTTCCATATTTACATTGTTGAGGAAAGAACGATAAAAAAAAAGTCGATAATAAAATATATTAATGTTACTTGTGAGAACTCACCACGAGCCGCGATGGCGACACGTTGTGATAAACTAAGTTATCTATACACAATAATATCGAGAGGACGGCCGTTTATCGTCTTTAATGCAACGTATTTGATTAATTACATATCGGCATGAAGATTGTCTCCGTCACCGATACCACGTGCGGGCGAGCATCGCTTGTGAGGCGGTTTCTGTTTCATATAAATCCGACATTGGGTAGAATCGCTCGATCGCAACTCGATTATTGACACGATTGTATATCGAGATATGAATATACATATACACGAATACATATGTCTATGTGTGCTCGCCTCCTGTACCTTGTGTATCGTTCATCCGATTTGAAGCTTGGACAGTTGCTGGGAGAACACCGCGAACATTTCTGGATTAGTACCACCATTTGAGAGTAGGTGTCGCCCGGTTTTATAAATGAATTATATTTAATTACATCTTCACTTGAGGGGCAGTTTGAACTGCGCTATAGTTAGTGGTGTCGATTGTCCGATTCATAAACTTTTTTTTGGTTTTCTTCAAATTGAACATCAGCACCGTAAACTTTGGGTGACCATTGTAAAGTAGATCTTCTTTCTATTCCATTCTGATGCGCTTTGAGCTGTCCGCATCCAGTTCCTAAAGATCCACTTCTTATTTGATTCTTCAAAAACTTTTGCACTACCTGTTACAGAACACTATTGCTGGCAAATCGACAAGGAACACTAAGGCTTGACAAGTTTGAAATATAGATGTGCAACAATGACGAGTTCTGGGAATAGTTCGAGTACGCACTCCTTGATACCGATCAGCACTTCAGATACAAACGCAAACATTGTCACACCTAGTTCCTACAGGGATAGACAGAGAGACAAATTTCACAGCCTCAAACCTTAGATGACGTACCGCTATCAGCGTACTTTCTTCCTTACAAAATACACCCTTAGTAGATATAATGATAAAAGTGAATTTAGGTAACCCCCCTCTGCCGGCACGTCACGGTTGCGATCATCCAACGTGTGGATGTCTATAAATCGCTATAACGACACGCATTGAGAGACTATACGTTATCATTTATCATAATTTGTTTACGCAACAATATCGACGTGTCGTATGCGAAGATTTTCAAAGTTTATCATGTTTGCGCGCAGCTTGAACCATCGGGAAGATAAGAGACCTGAGCTTCTGTAAATTTGGACCTATCACACTTTTCGTTTGGACAAAAATAATAATAAATATCTTGGAACGTCTCTACGCAAGCATCTGATCGGCTGATAAGCTGCATACATATTTACATATAAATATATAAGCATTTTTTTTACGCCCAGATACAACAAACATTAATTGTAGTCATGACACACATGTCCTGGGCGAGAATCGAATCCGTGACCCCCGGCTCAGCAGTCAGTTGCACTAATTACTGAACCAACGGACCGGTGTTCAAAAATAATTAAAATGGTTTTGGTGTATCTGATTAATAAGACAATACGTCTGCCTTCAAACCGACAACGTTTAGTGACATTCCTAGTACAAGCCATTAGGATATGACAATAATAGTAAAGTTGATTCAGAATAATTCCCTCCGTAAAATAAACGACATTATTTCGTCATTAAAAAACTTATTACTGTGTTCCTTTTCTATATAAGTAACCTGGCAAGAGCAAGGCCGAGGGGCCATCGGAAGGCAAGTGTTCCCATCGCTTTTGGACAACAGAGGGGTTGTCAATGCGTCGCCGGCTTTGGAGAAGAGTTTTTGTCCCGCCTTCTACGCCACTCCTTCGCTTTATAATGTGAGAGCATAGCTCTGACAACCGTACAACGCATATTAAACAAGAGAGCGCCTTACGTATTATAGATAATATAACGAGGACGAAGATAATGGCCAGGGCGGTGCCCCCTCCGTAGCCGCCGAACACCTTAGGAGCATCTCCGGTCAGCAGGTTCTTGATGTTCTCTTTCATCTCGTCGGTGAAATCCGCAGTCTCCAGCATCTCGAGGATCTCCCTCCTCGAGGGCATGGTGGTGGGATCGGCAGACTTCAGCATCGCCTCCAGCTTTTGTAGGCTTTCCGCGTCTATGTCCTCCATTTTGATCTATTTCTGGCTACGCCGATTGCGGGGACGCGGACAGGTTAGTGGACGTATGAGTTGCGATTTGATTAGCGTGATGCATACCGAATGAGAAGCTTGTTGGAATTAGGTAAATGAATTATCTATCTAAAGTTGCTCATTTTCTAAATTTTCAAAACAATTCCATGTCACCGAATGCATGTGGTTGATTCATTTGAATAACAAAGTTTTACAATGCGAAAATTATAGTGTTAATTTTTTTAATTTAAATTTGGGATTCCAAATTCAAATTCCGATTTTAAAGAAAAACAAAAATTCCATCTTTGCCATGGGTAATATATTTTTGTTAAACTGAAAGGTACTTTAATTATTATTTGTCAATGTAACTGTAAAAATGTAATTTATCAATGTAAACGTAACCGGTGAAACGTGGGAGTGTACTTGCACTCCTCAGCCTACCTCTTCGAGCATTACAGGCGTTGTTATATTAACAAAGAATATATGCATTCACAACAAATTCAACTGTACTTTATGCATGAGTTAAGGAGTACAGCCTGTCAGTCTACTAAGTTTCCGCGTCGAAAAAAGTGTGGGTGAAATCGGTACGAACATAGCATGAACCGAGGGAAAGGTTACTACAACTCAGTCGAAATATTTCTAAAAATTGACTGCATTTGACGAAATCGGACGAGATAATTATTTATAAATATAAGATCTGACAGCCACGCGGATATCAAGAAAATTCCACGTGTTCCATGTGCAGCTGTTCTAATATTCATTTTTGTCTAATCCTTCGACATTGCTGTTGATGTTTGAGTGTTTACTGTGGCTCCAACAGTTACTTGGAGTATTTAGCTCAACGGTTCATCAACTACTTCACATTTGGTCAGATCACGTCTAATAAAATCACAATCGAACACACATTTGACGATAAAATTACGTTATCTTGGAAATGAGCCAGCGATCGGTGAGATTATTACAATTTAACGATAATAATAATAGAGGCAAAATACCACACGCCGATTATAAAAATTACAATACAGTGGTTCTATTAAGAAACTTAGTTCGTTCTGTGTCTAACTTGTGAGGTGCTTGGCATAAGGCTTTAATATTAATAATAATCATAAAATAAACAAACGTCAACTTGGGCCCTTAATATTACGGAAAGAGAGGCATAATTCTATTTTTGAATTCACTATTCACTACTATTTTTAAAAAGCAAGAGTACAATATAATTAAGAATTAAAATTTTGCACATCAAATAATACTCGAAAGCAAATTAAAGTGATGACCACGATACGTTACTTGAAGATGTCCTTGAACTTAAAAAACACATTATAAAAACAATAAAAATTAAGACATTGCGCAAATCTTCCATGCTCTTGTTAATAACGGAATATAAAAAAATATGTATTCTGTATAAATGAAAAGTTCTGTAATTTTTGAACGTTGGAATTTACGCGACACGATCGCTGCTTATCTCCAAAAAAGGACCGACAATTTTTTCGTTAAAAATTAAACTTAACAATCACTTGTAAGTAAACAACGTGAGCACTGCACTACGAGACTTATCTTCGTTGAAGTGATACGACGTATCAAGACGTGGAAGTCCACGTTGGAACATCAGCAGCGGTACGATTCATAAGATGTAGCGTTTAATGTGTACTCGGGATAGGGGGCGATATTATTGAAAACACATATTGTACGAAGTCAGAATATTTCAAACCAACGTGCGTGCATA
>DWTO01005741.1:0-10514 GCA_018244755.1 Jemadia pseudognetus
CATACCTCTGCTTACTTCTTCGGGGATTGCACGCGTGACGTTACGTATGTTACGTAATAAGTAATCCTAGCGCTGCAAACAAAACAAACACGCATTCAACGCAAAAATATTTGTTCCGAGCGAGAATCGAACCCAGAACCGTCAGCTCAACAGTCGGGTCAGTGACCAGCGACCCGACAGACTAGCGTCAGAGAAGTCCCTTTCATGTTAGTGTGTAATGATCGTGTACCTGCGAGGTACATTTCCCGTGCAGACGCCGGGCTATTGAAGTATGCTCCTGTGGTTTGTTTAGTTGGAGGTACGGATGTTATGTCCATGGTTGAAACTTTTCAATATAAATGCGATTTAAATTTTTACATTCATCCACCTGAAATATATTATTATAAAATGTAATATACCTATGTGTTAGAGCTATATATATGTATGAATATATGTATAATAGTAGGCACCTAATATAATATTTATATAAGTTAACAAGTAGTAGGTACAAGTTAATAATAAGTAATCAACAAATTAATTTAATTTAACATTGTCCACCTATAATATTCTTTATTTAAATTTTGTATTACAGATGAACGTAACAGATGAATACAAGCAATTTTATGTTTGAAACAAGATGTGACATAAGCGCGGGACACAGAGGGAGACATGGACAAATACCGTGACACAGTTAGTGCGGCTACTGTACGGATACGTTCCCACTGACACACGCTGAACACGTTTATTATTTTGGAGGTATCCCGCACGTGGGATCCATTACCCTTGTAGAGACGCGGGTGGGTGAACCGGACGTCGCCGTGTCGATCGCTCGGAGCGCGTAAGGGACCCGGGTTAGATGCTGACGCCACTAATAGCTAGAGTCCCCATGATTTTGATAATGTTAAAGAACCGTAGACACAGAGGAGTGACTGCCTCACAAACTAATCTGTCCTTACAAACTTTACAGACTACACGGGCGTCGGTTTGTGAGATTCTATCTGTTTTTCTTGCTACCCGCAAGGGACCCGGCGTGATCATATAGTAACGATTATTACAGGACTGTTGAAGCATGGATGGATAAATGAATGTAATCGATAAATGGATTTAAAATTGTGATATAAGCTTTTTCGTTTGGCTATTCTCTAAGCGTGTATAGGTCAGTTTCCTGGTGTAAATGTTCTTAGGTGACAGTGGCCACTTAGTAGCAAGCGGTGGGTCAGCCTGCTTGTCACGCTAAGCACATAAAAAAGTTTATTGTAATACTATTAGTATTAAAGATTGAAGTAAGAAAAAGCGCATTTTTTATTAATTAGTATTCATCCTATTCAATGATCCTATTCTTCTCAGTAATATTGTTTTATTCGAAGTCGGTTTTTACAGACCGGTCATGCTTCAACGTTTATCACTCCTTCCCTGTACTCACCTGTTTTTTCTCATAAAATCTACTTTCAGGAAACATCCGGCACAGCTCCGCTTTGTGGTCACCGCACGACTGGTTCCAAATCCCTTGACACCGGCCTATGGCGGCTTATGACACGATCTCAATATTCGCGACCGCCAATAAATCTGCACTCCTGTTCAGGACGGTCCGATTATTTATTTTCTTCGTCCGCCAAAGGGTTTTGTCCAATCCGTTTCGTTTCTTTTATACGCCACTTAATACCTTCGAATTACTCTCTGCAAGAAAAGATCTATGTGATGAGTGTAGATAGACTTGTAATCCTAAAAGTATTGCATGCAACACGTTATAAGACACATAGGCATTCGATCTTTGTTATAATTGGTAAAGGCTAGAGAAAAAATCGCAGATAAATTTTTATATTACAATGAGGATAGTGAGAAGATAAATCTGGTGGTGGAAAAAGAATTGTAATATACTTTTCATTCATTCATTTTATCATTCAATCATTATTCGTCTAATCATTACTTGGTACTTAGTTCGTTGATTCATTCATTCGTTCATTTAGTCGTTCACCCGCACACCACGCAGTGACTTATTCGTTCATTATTATAATTTATCGTTTATTTCATTTCGTTATAACACCTCGAACCAAGGCATTCAAGGTCATGCTACTTACCTAATGGTGTTTTCACCAAAAACCATTGATACCCTAGTTAGTAGTTTAAAATAAGATAATTTATATCATAGCAAGTAGAATAAATTTCCAAGAATTAGCAGTTATTTAAATTATATAAATCATTGTGTATAAAACTGGATACATTCGTAACATACAGGAAACTATTTCAAGGAAGTATATTCAAGACATCCCTGTGGAATATGTACCTATATACCCTCAAATAAAGAGCCCGTAGGAATCTCACAGCCACTACAGCAAATACAAAACCTTAGTTACAACTGTTGCCAATTAGCAGTAAACCGTCTATTGCGGCTTCCCCAGTTATCCTGTCCGGAGCAACCGGGAGAGAGTGGATGAAAATGTGAGCCAAATGGACATCCACTCATTGGCTCTGCGATTAAACATACAGAGGTTTATTAATACTTTTGTTTTCCCTTTGAAAAGGTTAAGAGTGTTTGTAGTTTTCTTCCCTATTTTTGTGTGATCACGGCACGTCTGTTACGAGACGGGCAGGGGGTGTAAAGTGCTAAATATCTCTACTCTTACAGACATGACATACGCTTTATAAACAGCTAATATAAATAAACCATAATTATTATTATATTGCAGTCCATTGCTGGACTTAGGCGTCTCATGAGGGGGTTAGGACTATAATCCCAACGCTGGGCATGCGGATTAAGGATCGTAGAAGACAGCTTCGCGCTGTACTACGATCTACAAGCGATTTTGTTGCCTCTTACAACACCTGTACCCCAGCACGGGGTCGAGTAATGCATTCTAAATAAATATAACGATCAAATATACAAATTCTGATGCAGAACTAAGCATGCAAACACAAGTAGGTAGATATATTTATAAGTGGAAAATGTAATCATGGTCTGTATGAAACGTGAATAAAAGCAACGGAAATTGGAGGAATACAGCAACGAATAGACATGACTTGATCAAGTCTCCTCCCCGACAATGGCCGAGCTCGTCGCGGGGCGCTGAACGAATCAACTTGTAATTACCGTTCGCCACCTGCGCTTTTAATATCAACCAACAAATAGAAGTGTCGAAAGGGAATCCCTTGAATATTTCTGGGTCGTGGCATCCATCGATTTGGGTCAGGTATTGATTATAAGAAAGAAAAAATGCCGACATTGGTTGGTGTTCGATGGTGTGAAGTGTAATAATACGTAAGATCACGCCTGTAATTCCCGAAGAGGTAGGCAGAGGAGTGAACTACACTCCCACGTCTCACCAATTAGGTTTATATCGCACTATGGAATAGGTGGTGAGTTTGCGATAGACCGGCCACGTTTCCAGTCTCCAAGCAAGTAATAGATAATCTAAGTTACTAATACGGAATCTAATGAAAATCCAATATTGCCCGATCCAGGATTTGAACACAGGACCTCTTGTTCGGCAGTCGCGCTTGCTACCAACATGACCAATGAGGCAGTATTATAATATTCATTATGATTACAATATAATTAATCCAGGTTCTTTACGCTCCATCCAACGGCATACTCCGATGCTTTCGACATGTTGAAATAATAACGAAACAGATGTGCTATGTGAATTTTGATGGATGGTAGGTTATAGATGGGATAGGCAGAGACCACCAAGTGCCAAAATATGCACTTAGATCTGTTCTAACATAATCCATCGGCAGCTGAACAGGTGTATACAAACAACGTTCTGACCGCTACACGAGGTGAGCTAACTAGTTCCCCGCCGAGATGTATCGGCCTCGATCGACAGAATAGCGCACTGTGGTCTGTAGTGTAAACAGTAGTTTTGTCCATAGCGTGTAGGGTTGGCAACTCAATTAATTCAAGACATATGTGAATATGAATTTCCTGGCAAGCGTGCTATGACCCGCTTACCTTAAATTTTAATTGTAGTTGAGCCTGGGCTGTTAAAACAAAATGATTCGTTAAGTATTAATTTTGTATTATTAATTAATTGTATAAAACTAGAATAAGTTATGTAACAATATTTAATTATCAACTGCGTTGTCTGGATTACATGCAGATTTTTCTAATTTAGATTTTCTAGTAGTGGCTCAGAGTTTAGATCTGCTTGGTTTATGGTAATAGACTCACCACCTATCCCACAGTGGGTGGTAAATGTAACTAGTGAAACGTGGGTGTGTAATGTACTCTTCTGCTTAGCAATTCGGGAATTACAAGTGTGACATTACGTTTTAATAAATTTTTAATTTTCAACTTTTGACAACCCTATAACAACCCGGATTATCCACAACTACCACATTACAGTCCCGCAGCTGCGCCCGCCTCCGTGTTGACGAGTGCGCCATACATATGTACCTACCACATTGCTTTAGGATACTTGTCGATGGCTTAAATAAGTAAATTACGGGCACCATAGATCTGTAAGGTGTTTATTTAGCAATCTGCTCTCCCTGGCTACCCTGCAAGGGACCAAGCGTGACGATATAATACATAGGTGAGAAACGAATTGGTGTGTTCGTGGGAGTTAGAACAATAATTCTGCTGCGTTGTTAGCTATATGTTGGAGGTCCCCTTGTATAATATGTATGTGGGTGACATGGCCATCAGACTGACCGTTTTTGAATACGCATGAATTCGGGTATTGCTAGTGTTTTTTTGTCTAAACAATAAACGATTGAACGTATATTAAAATGAGTGTCATGAACCTTTTTCTCTTTGGATTGCTGGAAACAGGTCTTGTGTCACATTGAGAAGGGTCAAGAAGGGTCAGAAGGGTCATTGGCAGAGTCTACCGCGTCCTTATGGTCATATTTCGGTCCAGTAGTTTCAGAGTCTTTTCGATGCAAACGAACAATCCAATCTGTCCTCTTCATAATTTTAGTATAGATTTGGAAAGTTTTATATTTTTCAATTCAAAGTAACATTAACTTTCTTTTATGAATTGTCAGTTAGCAGTGCATTATCTCAAAGAACAATGCTGCATAATAGCCATGCATGCTAAAAATGCATGCATTTGGATTTTGGGGAGCGTAGTCGAGGTAAATTAACCACTTGCAGCCAACTAGGCCTGCGCCATGGATGCGGTCATAATGGACTTGCTCGACTAAAATAATAGTAATACAGATGCAGTACAACAGGTCTGTAAAGATTATTAGCATTCAGTGACTCCTACCTATCCCGTAAGGGACCCGCAGTGAAGCAACATAGTAATAATAACAACTTGACTACAATATTTTAATGTATGACAAGGCTTATTTCACTGTATTACAATATTTCACTGTATGAGAAGGCTCATGGCCGTCACGTTGACAGACTGGCTTATAAAGAGGACCCAAAGAAACATAATTGCTTATTCCAGATTAGATTAGACCAAAACCAAAAAATTATAATCATTTTGATAATTATTCGATCTTGATAAAAAATTTCACTACAATATGCTTTTAGCGAATAGAGCATTGTTATAAACAGGATAAAATGAGAGATATAAGCTTTATTTTTGTTGGCAATTTGCTTATTACTTTTTGCCTTTGAAGATGTTTTACACTTACAATCAAGCAGTGTTTTATTACCGTCCTTTTTTAAATAAACTATGTGTTTCTGCTCTGTATAACAATTATTCTAAGCTTATCAACACATTGGGATTCTCTAGATATGTATAGAATAGACTATCACAATTTCTGTGAATTAAAAGCGTACTCCCATCCGTCGCAACTCCTTGAAACACACCTATAAACTACACGGAAAATTACAAACCGTTTTACATATAAATTGTTCGAATACAAAGGTAATTACTCGCGGAGGTGCCTTCATAAATATACTTTATTACACGCCAAACTCCTGCTGCCGTCCCGCGGACGAGGACTGTATACTTTGGTCTGATTAGCTCGTGTACCGTACCCGTTCATTATATGATAGGCAGAAGCAAAGGTAGAAAATTGGATTTAACAATTTAAACTGGTGAAATGTGGGCGTGTTCTGCATTCCTCTGCCTACCTTTTCGGGTATTACAGGCGTGAAGTTACGTTAAATATTTACAGCTTCAGGGGCTCGTTGATCAAGAGGTTTTGGGTTGAAATCCCGGCTCGGGAATCCTAGAAGAGGTAGGCAGAGGAATGTAGCACATTCTCAAGTGTCACCAATTACGTTTACGTTCCACTATGGAATCGGTGGTCAGTTTATTGCCATACACCGGGCACATATCCAGACTCTGAGCGGACACTCAACGGATGTATGTATTGGAAAAATACATGTAGATGTATTTTTTTCATTTCAATTTGATAACCTTGACACATAGATGTACAGAGTTTTACAGTTGAGTCTGAAACTGGCCGAGAGGTCTCATAAATATGCATTGCGCTCTGTGGTGGAACGCTTTATGTGCGGGAACTGAAATGGAACTGGGATCGCGATCCGCTGAAGCTCCCCTCCTTAGTTTATATTTATGTTGATTTGTGAAGATAATTGAAGAACTTAAAATTTTAATAACTGTTCTTTATTCATGCAAAGAATGCACTTATAAGTTGGTATAATACGGAGGCTTCTAAAACCCGTAATCAAATATGATCTACACTGCAGTAGTAATGACAGTTAGCAAAATGGTCAATGGACTTGAGTGAACCTCAACTTCGGATCCCACTAGTGGGAATTATTCGTGTGACGACAACAAGTTCTTATTCCGCGTCTGTATGTATAATTGCTTTCATGAGTTTATATTTAGAATTGCATACGTAATGTATCATTACGCCTGTAATACTGAAAGAGGTAGGCAGAGAATACATGTATGTAGGTTATCAGCTATCTGAATATCATAGCATGAGCTTTATCTAATTTTGGATCTGGTGGCTGCGTGAATTTTTCTAAGATTTTATTAACATATTAATATTTAGTAATTGATTTATTTATGATCGTACAAGAAAGGAAAATCAAGAGTTCAGTGGTACAAAATGAACTACATAAGGTTCAGACGGTAGAAATATTTAATGTATCTATTTCAAAGCGATGCTACAATATAGGGTGAAGGAACTATGTCCCATAGAAGATTTTTGTAACAGTACTTCAAAAGGGCTGATTTTTTACAATTTGTTTATATTATTAATGTGCATATATGTACATAGTAATTGGTGAAACGTGGGTGTGTACTTCGCTTTCCTGCCTGCCTCTTCGAGGATTACAGGCGGGATGATGTTTGCGTGTAAACTTAATTTTATTGGTAGCATATAAGCGTAAATGACAATTTTTCATTCATTTGTCATTATAATAGTTCATTCTTCACTATGATCATTCACTCTTTATCATTACGACCAACCCTACATCGTTGCACAGCAGGGCTGGACATGGATCTTCACTCAGAATGTGAAGGGCTAAGGGCTAAAATGCCACGCGGCCCAACTATACAGAGAAGTAAGTTAAGAGACAATAAATAATATAAATTAAAAATATTTTCTAAGACGTGCATAACCTGTCAACCCGCACTTGGCCAGCGTGGCCGACTATGGCCTAACTCTCAATTTGGCTGAAGATCCGTATTTCAAAGGAACGATAAAAAGGGTCGAACAAATAAAATAGTTTAGTACCTCCGTTAACTACTGTGATGTTTAATTGCACACGACACGCGTTGTCGACGCTCGCGGTACCGCATAAATAAACCACAGCGTCTCCATTCGCCGCGGTACCACCGGCTAGCCGCTTATTGAATTGCTAGAGAATTGCTTTCTTGCTTGGGGATCCCGGAGCACAGCTTCGTGTACCACCTAAGCAGCTGCCCGTCGGTCAGGGCACTTAGCTGTCCTTAGGACGTGCCTACCGCTGTCCACCATACCGCGATTTATATATAATTGTGAAAATATAATTCAGCATTCTCAATCTGTCTAAGATCACCGCTGTACATCCTGACGCTCCCTTGAGAGGATCTGGCCCGTAAACCCCGCGCTGAGCATGCGGGTTCACGATAGCAGAGACAATATATAATTAAATGGGCGAAATGTTCCCGCTAACGCAGCGACCAATCGATCGGCTCATTATACCGCATCGTGTACAAACATTAAAACCGCGCTCCAGTCCACCGCATGGGAATAAATGAAATGCGGTTCGGCGCGCACCTGCGATCATTAAGACGTTCCAAATTAAGATACTGTAACATAGGAATTGATTTTGAATGTTCCGTTGATTTTCGGCACTGTGGTGTAAGTTGCTTCCAACTGAAATACTTTTGGGTGAATCTGATGCATGAAAACTTAAAATTGTATAGTGGTTTTGATTTTAGTGTTTAGTATGTTCTACTGAGTTCTACCATGAAACTGATGGTTCTTCTAATATCACTTGTTAGATAATTTCAAAATTAATTGCATTGCTTTATATTTCGTTGTTACTGTCTTTGTACTAAGTGTTTTGGATTTTGTTATTTTAACAGTCAAAACGGTGAAGGATTATTATAAATATTGCTCTCTAGTTTTATTTGTGTCGGGGCGGTGAGAGAACACATCTTCCAACTCCATGCCCGAATACCAGGATATCATAAGTGGGGATTAAACCCTGTGCTAGTTGATATGAATTATGAATAGAAGCGTAGACGAAGCAAGAATTCGTGCTCTGTTATGCCCAGTGAAGGGATTATGGGTACGAACCTGTGCGGAGGCCATCTCCAGCAGTGGCCTTAAACAGGCTGCTGACGATGACATAATATGTTCCAAATTCTGTAGCACTTCGCCTTAGAAAAGGGAACCACGTTACCGAACTGTGCCTTTCCATTTGCGTTACTAATTTTATTCTAACTAGGACTGTCACTTTTGGAATTCAGTTATAATATTATTTCTGCCATATTTAACTGTACCCTCCCTACCTCGTGAAAGACCTGGCTTATTAATGTAATAATAATTCTCTATCACGTTATAACAAAGTAGATACATGTACAATGCAAATGTCGATTTTTGAATAGAGTACCGAGGGAAATTAAGACTCACTTATCTTGATAAAATAGGTCGGATACTGGCTGATGGGGGAGTCAGAAGTTTCCGAAACCGGCGTGCATGTATGAAGAGAGTATTGGATGTAGAAAAAGCTCGTCAGGTCTGTAATGATAGAAATATATATCACTCAATATTTTTTACCCACACCGTATGGGATTTTTTATTTAATTAAAGTAGATAGTAATATAGCATTGGGTGCGCGACAGCCCTACTGCATCGAAACCCACTCCGTTGATCTAGCCATCTAGACAATACAAGGTAATCGAGCCGTTCCAAAATGGCGCGTCGGAATGGAAATCGAATTATACACAGATCCAAATAGAACGCGCGAACGAACGTGTTTATATGGAACTGGAATATCATTCAGTTTATCGGGAATCAATTCGTCGTTCGTATTTGTTTTTTTATTATATTCTTTTGAATGGCCAGCCTTATTCTGCTATTAAATGTTTCCTGAGTCGCAGTCTACTTACGTATATTGTAGAAAGATCATAATTGTTATAAGCTAAGGAAGTTCTGTGCCACGTTAGTCAGTTTTACAGGATACTAAATGAAACAGATCATTTTGTAGGTACGTTGGTGTAATTGATGTGTGTTTTAAGCTACCAGTATGTAGGTACGTTTGTTTTAAGATATTTGTGACAGAAAAGTTGATTTGTCTTTATGTATTTTTCTTTTAATATTTATATGAGCACCTCTATAATGAAAATAATAATACATTGGATCATCCCACACTGCCATCTGATCACGCAGTAAGCAAGAGAGCTTGTGTTATGATAACCGGACGGTTGATAAACTTTATATACACATATGATTATATACTTATTTAGTTTCTTTTTCGTTGTTTCTTACACCTTACATTTTGGGTGGAAATTGAACCTACGACCCTTAACGCACCGGTCAGGTACAGTAACCACTGTAATAACGGTCATTATACATATACTTACTTATATACATAGATTGGAATTAACTAAATAAATAGTTAAGTTAATATACAAGTAATATAGTTATTCGTCGGCGGCTACCCAATTTAAGTTTGATAATTTGTCGCGCAAAGTTTTCGTTCGTAATTATTTCGTTTCTCTTAAAGTTCGTTTGCATCTTAAGTTCGCTCGAACGTTATGATGTTTGTATAAGAGCTATGGTAATATACACCAGCACTTGGTATAACCATTTACTATTTTTTCGTTTTGCTGTTAATGATGGGTCCTCTTTGGAAGACCGGATGTTAAAATGATCATTTGTATTCTGCATAATAATAATAGCTATGATCGTCACCAGTGTCTCGTTGGATATATAGCAATGCTACGACTGATCGACAGGTCCTGGGTTTAAATCCCCGGATAGTGTACTCTTGGATTTTTCTAACTTGAAATTTCCAGTAGTAGCTCGGAGTTTGGATATGTGCCCGGTGCATGGCAATAGGCTTACCACCTATTCCATAGTGGGACGTAAACGCAACTGATGAAACGTGGTAGTGTACTACACTCCTCTGCCTACCTCAAGAACTTATAGAAATACCTACTTAAACA